>BPLR01015695.1:0-102034 GCA_021605095.1 Caerostris extrusa | reverse complement strand
GTCCAATATATTTTTATTTTTAATCTTTCCTGAGAGAATGTCGATTTTTACTGGGGACAAAATTGAATTTGGCAGCTTCCTGATATGACACCACTTGATGGCTAATTGGCTAGCGTTCTGCCATTTGATACCACAGGCTTCAGATTCGAGTTCCTGGCAGTGGCATAGACATTTGTTAGGGTTTAGAATCCACGTTAAACTGTAGGTCCCGGTCTAATTAGCCAAGAGTATGCAGAAAATGGCCGTAGACCGACAAATCCCAACCAATCCTAATGTGACATCATCTACAAAGGCAAAGCTGTGCCTTTATCACTATGAAATAATCTCCTCATGGTATACATGAGTGGATAAAAAGCCCCCCCCATTAAACAAAAAAAAATTGATTATAAGAAAAATTTGATTTTAAGACAACTTAAAGTTAACATTTTCTAGAAACTGCATAGCTTTTGGAAATTTTACGGAATTTATTTATTTATTTTTTTTTTTTTGCACATTAGGGTGTATTTCGAGCCAATTCACTATTTAAATGCATTTCAATGCTATCTAGATAGTTAATGCGGTTCGTCCTTTAAATTGCACTCTAGGGTATTTGCTAACCTTAATAAAAATACAAAAAATGCTTATTTAGGATAAAACTAAGCGTAAAAAGTCTTCTTATAAATGGTGCTATCAACTGCAGAACCGGTAAACAAAACTATTCAAAAAGAAAACTGGAGAACTTTAATAAAAACTGTCGCTGATGTCTAGTTCATTAGAGTTTCGTTTACTACATAAATTAATAGGATTAAACCGCATCTAGAAGAAGAAGAAAAAAAGAAGTAAAAAAAAAAAAGAAAACCGTCGGCCTAAAGTTATGGTTCTGAAAAGTGCAAATCGCCCACTAATTTGTGAAAAATATTACTCGCTGCAGTCGTAAATTGCCGAGGCCTTTAATTAAGTTGATTTTCACGCCTTTGCTTTTTATGATCATTCCGCACAATCTCCGAAAGAACTTTTATATCTCGTCCCTTCACTTTCTGTCATTTATGCAGTTAAACGTGTTAGTTGCCGGAGATGTTCTGGGGCAAGCGAATAATTTGCAGTTCTGCATTTATTCGGTAGCTATTTTAACGCATAAGATCTTTTTTTTTCAACTTCCTTTCGCTTTAGCGAACCTCATCGCTTTATTAAATTTCTTAGCTTGCTTTTGAATTGTGCGTCTATTCACTTAATTGGATTTCGTAAGACACGAATGCCGTTAAAATACAAAAAATAAAAGCGTCGCTAGAACAAAAACGCTGTTTTATGTGTAACGCTGATTAGATTTATGTTTATTAGTTTTGAATATTTAAATGAAAGAAGAATAGTTCGCTGCAAATAAAACTCATTGTTTTGTAATTTTGACAAAGTAAAGAAATATATGGCAATCTTTGGAAATAAATATTCTTATCAAGTTGTTTGGCTTGTTTGTTTGTAATGTAATTCAATTGAATTAATTATCTCATCAATGTTTACTTCAAGGTATTTGTTTGGAAAAAGAGAAGGCGCAGTTACAGTGATAGGAATTATGTAATTAGGTTACATTTATATTTTTGCAACTTTAAGTACGTGGACGAGCTTGGTTATTAGATGAGCAGTACAAGAGAACCTAATCATAGCTACTGTATCTATGCAGATGATGGGTCCAATAAATCTGAAGGTCAGAATGCCATTTCTTTGGTCTTGTCGAAAATGATATGAACATATGGATAATATACTTGTCAGTTTTGTTTAAATTTGAGGTGCAACTACAGTATTACAACCCACTCTGTCAGAAGGTGCATATATGCAATATGCAATTGATAAGTTGATGACTAGAGATTCAGGTCACAATGCCTAGAATTCAACAACGAGTTCATCTTCAGCAAAGGTCGTCCATCGGCTTAATGGCCAATTGTATATCTCTCTAGCCTGTGACTGCACACGTTTCAGGTTCGAATCTTGGCAGGGGCATGAAAGTTCTTTAGTGGTTCTGAATCCGCGTTAATAAGTAGATCCCAGTCAAAACAGGCCAAAGTGTGCAGAAAATGACCGTAGAGCGAAAATCCCAACGAATCCTGAAGTGACATCGTCTACAAAGGTAAGGCTGTGCCTTTATCACTAAGGAATCATCTCATCATTGTATATATGAGTGGATAAGATAGGTCCACCCTTTTAATCAACAACATAAAATCTCGAATATATAAGAAAAATTCGATTTAAAGACGACTAAAAATTAACATTTCCTAGAAATCTAGAATAATTATAACTGCATACCTTTTGGAGATTTTAAGGAATTTATTTTTTATGCATTAGGGTGTATTTCGAGCCAATTTACTTTTTAAACGCATTTCAATTCTATCTAGATAGTTATTGCTGTTCATTCTTTAAACTGCACTCTAGGGTATTTGCTAAAAATAAGAAAAAATGCTTATTTAGGATAAGACTAAGCGTAAAGTCTCTTCATTTAAATGGTGCTATCAACTGCAGAACCGGTAAACAAAACTATTCAAAAAGAAAACTGGAGAACTTTAATAAAAACCGTGGCTGATGTCTAGTTCATAAGAGTTTCGTTTACTACATAAATTAATAGGAATAAACAGAATCTAGAAGAAGAAAAAAAGAAGAAGAAAAGAAAGAAACCGTCGGCCTGAAGTTATGGTTCTGATAAGCGCAAAACGCCCACGAATTTGTGAAAAATATTACTCGTGGCAGTCGTAAATTGCCGATGGCCTTTAATTAAGTTGATTTTCACGCCTTTGCTTTTTTATGATCATTCCGCGCAATCTGCGAAAGAACTTTTTATATCTCACCCTTCTCATCCCTGCACTTTCCGTCACTTATGCAGTTAAACGTATTAGCTGCCGGAGATGTTCTTGGGGCAAGCGAATAATTTCCGGTTCTGCATTTATTCGGTAGCTATTTTAACGCATAAGATCTTTTTTTCCCTCACTTTCGCTTTAGCGAACCTCATCGCCATATTAAATTTTTAGCTTCGCCTTTGAATGGTGCGTCTATTCACTTAATTGGATTTTGTAAGACACAATGCCGTTAAAATACAAAAAAATAAAAGCGACGCTAGAACAAAAACGCTGTTTTATGTGTAACGCTGATTAGATTTATGTTTATTAGTTTTGAATATTTAAATGAAAGAAGAATTGTCCGAAAATAAAACTCATTGTTTTGAAATTTTGACAAAGGAAAAAAATTATAACAATCTTTGGATATAAGTATTCTTATCAAGTAGTTAGCCTTGTTTGTTTCTAATGTAATTCAATAGAATTAACTATCCTGTCGATGGTTACTTCAAAGTATTTGTTTGTAAAAAGATAAGGCGCGGTTACAGTAATAGCAATGATGGAATGCAATTAGGTTATATTTAAATTTTTACATCTTTAAATACGTGGACTAGCTTGGTTATTAGATTAAAAGTACAAGAGAACCTAATCATAACTACTGTATCTATGCGGAGGATGGGTCCAATAAATCTGAAGGTCAGAATGCCATTTCTTTAGTCTTGTTGAAAATTATATGAACAAATGGATAACATACTTGCCAGTTTCGTTTAAATATGTGGAGGAAGTACAGTATATCAACCCACTCTGTCAAGAGATGCATTTATGTGATATGCAATTGAAGAGTTAGTGACTAGAGATTCAGGTTAAAATGTCCAACATTCAACAACGAGTTCTTCTTCAGAAAATGTCGTCCAGCAGCCTGCTGGCAAGTTTTCTATCGCACTGGCCTTTTGGCACTCCAGGCTTCAGGTTCGAATCCTGGCGGTTACATTTATATATGTGAGTGGTTTAGTATCCACGTTAAACTGTAGTTCCCGGTCTAATTTGCATCTTTGCACAGAATGACCGTAGAGCGACAAACCAAACCAAATCAATACAGATGTAACATCGTCTATAAATGCAAGGCCATACTTTGATTACTTTAAATGAGCTCATTATGGTATACATGGAAATTTTTTGAAATTATTTTTTTACGCATTACGGTGTATTTCGAGCCAATTTGCTTTTAAATACATTTCAATGCTATCTAGATAGTTAATGCTGTTCATTCTTTTAATTGCACTCCAGGGCATTTGTTAAAAATAAGAAAAAATGTTTAGGATGAAACTAAGCGTAAAGTCTCTTCATTTAAATGGTGCTATCAACTGCAGAACCGGTAAACAAAACTATTCAAAAAAGAAAACTGGAGAACTTTAATAAAAAAAGTGGCTGATGTCTAGTTCATTAGAGTTTCGTTTACTACATAAATTAATAGGATTAAACCGATTCTAGAAGAAGAAAAAAAAAAGAAAGTAAAAGAAAGAAAACCGTCGGCCTGAAGTTATGGTTCTGATAAGCGCAAATCACCCACGAATTTGTGAAAATATTACTCGCTGCACTCGTAAATTGCCGAGGCCTTTAATTAAGTTGATTTTCACGCCTTTGCTTTTATGATCATTCCGCACAATCCCCGAAAGAACTTTTATATCTCGTCCCTGGATTTTCTGTCACTTGTGCAGTTAAACGTATTAGTTGCCGGAGATGTTCTGGTGCAAGCGAATAATTTCCGGTTCTGCGTTTATTCGGTAGCTATTTTAACGCATAAGATATTTTTTTTTTCCTCTCTTTCGCTTTAGCGAACCTCATCGCTTTATTAAATTTCTTAGCTCCGCGTTTGAATGGTGCGTCTATTCACTTAATTGGATTTTGTAAGACACGAATGCCGTTAAAATACAAAAAATAAAAGCGACGCTAGAACAAAACCGCTGTTTTATGTGTAACGCTGATTAGATTTATGTTTATTAGTTTTGAATATTTAAATGAAAGAAGAATAGTCCGCTGCAAAATAAAACTCATTGTTTTGAAATTTTGACAAAGGAAAAAATTTATAACAATCTTTGGAAATAAGTTTTCTTACCAAGTAGTTAGATTTGTTTGTTTGTAATGTAATTCAATGAATTAATTATCACATCAATGTTTACTTCAAAGTATTTGCATGGAAAAAGCTGAGAGGCGGTTATAGTGATAGAATGATGTAATGTAATTATATTACTTTTATATTATTACATATAAGTACATAAAGTTAGCTATGGACATGGTATATAGTTAATTACATGGTTATGGACATGGTACATAGTTAACTACATGGTTATGGACATGGTACATAGTTAATTACATGGTTATGGAGATGGTATATAGTTAATTATATGGTTAGGGACATGGACTAGAGTTGGTTATTAGGTGAGCATTACAAGAAGAGCCTTATCAAAACTGCTCTACATATGAATAGGATGGAGCTAATAAATCTGAAGGACAGAATGCTTTTTCTTTGGGCTCGAAGAAAATGCTATGACACATAGATTACGTACTTGTAAGTTTCTTTTTAAAAATTGAGGAGCAAATACAGTATTTTCAACCCTTCTTCTTCACCAAATGTTGTCTATCGCTCTGGCCTTTGGTAGCAGAGGTCTAAATCTGGCGATGGTATGGATGTTTAATAATGATTCGAAATTAACGTTAAACATTAGGTTCTGCTCTAATTAGTTGAAGGTATGCACAAAATGTTCATAGAACGACAAAACAAACTAAGTTCAGAAAATGTCGAAAATAATTTCACATTAACATGTGTGAAGGAAAAAAAACCCTCAATTCTTGCAGATCACCCCATTTTGACGAGGGGCACCTACTGGGCGGTATAGAATGAATTGTCCCATCAATGCTTACTTCAAACTGTTTATTTGGAAAAAGAAGCGAGGGGGTTACGGTGATAGGAATGATGGAAATGAATTAGGCTGCATTTATTATTTTGCAATTTTAAGTAAATGGACTAAAGGTAGTTGGGTGGGCATTACAAGAAGAGCTCAATCATAGCTACTGTACCTATACCAAAGATGCACTCCATAAATCTGAAGACCAGAATGCCGTTTCTTTGGGCTTGGAGCGAACCCATAGATAACATACCTGAGAGATTCGTTCGAAACGTAGGAGTAAATACAACGGTAGCTTTGAATTTGATAAACCTTCAGTTATATTGTACTTTTTCCTTGTGTCCTAAATGCGATATTTTAAAGGCTACTCTACTTAGTTCTTAAATATAACTCAATTTGAAATACAACTAATTAAGGATTCATCCATTCACACAAATTAGTATTCAAATTCGTCGTGTACCGTAGAATCAAAAATCATTTTAAAATTATCCAATATATTAAACTTTTATCATGTTATACATGTATGAGAGCCAGAACATTTTGATACATAGCAGGTTTTGTTAGCACGTTTAACTGTAGGTCCCAGTCTAATTAGTTTAAAGGAATAGTGGTTCTGCCCATGAGGTCTATCACATTTTTACAAAATATGTTTTTTTTTTATAATGGCCAAAGTAGTGAAAAATCAGTGTATTAAAAAAATACATTATGTATGCATCCATATATTTAAAAATTAACTGTCGAAATTGTGAAACAAATTTAACTATGATTTTAAAATAATATTCTGGCGAATATATGATAGATAATGCCTGCTTTCTTTATGAGTTTATACTTATGAGTTCGGATAATAATTAAATTATATTCTGCGAACGAATGATGCGTTCGCATCTTGGAACATCTAATCATTAGTCATCTTTTATATTAGATTCTAATAGAACAGGTTCTATATTTCACTTTAAGCGACCTCAGTGACCATCCATAGATACGCACAGTTGATTGTTGCTAACAGAGAAAACCAGACTCTTAGTTGAAGTTGTTAGCGAATGTATATATGCCAATCGTTTTTTTTTTTTTTTTTTTTTCTAAAATGAAATTGACCAAATACAAACACGCTCAAACATTAACGAACGCTAACCTGCAGCCCCCATTACAATGTGCAAATACCCAAATTGTGAACGATTTGCAAAAGCTAAGTAGAGAAACAAATATCGCTACAGTAAAATAAATATTTTTTAATGATTTCATTTATATGTATAAATTTTTTATATTTTATTTTTAGTGTTATATATTTCTTTACAATTTGCGTTTAGTATCATTACTATTATATTACCTATGTTTATATATAAGAAAAATATTAAATACAATATTAATAGCTCATTATGCTCCAATTTTTTACTTCCAAAAATGTCTATAATGGGTCTAAATCTAATATGGGGATATATAATTTTATATACAGCCCGCGGAGTTAGGATGTATTTCGAAAGTGGCCCGCAAGATCATTTGAGTTGCCCACCACTGGTCTAAATTATGCAAAAAATGATTGTAGACCAAGAAACCAAACAATCTAATATGAAATTTATATGTTTTCAGCACAATTATTAACTTTAAAGTTACTGACAAAAATAGTGTGGAATTAAAAGTCAAAAATTCAAATATTTGCATCAGAAATTACAAGTTCATTCAATGGCATTTCATATGAAAATAAATCTCATTTTTTAAAACTCAGAGTTTGTTTTATCATTTCAAAAGAACTGTAAACAACTTCAATTGAGAGTGAAGAAAAAAACTTTCAAAATTTCAAAGAAATTTCAAAATTTTCAAAAGAAAAGGTTTCAAATTGACTTCAATCTTTAAATTTTTGATTAAACACAGCTAGATCATGTTTCTTAATTTAATCTGAGTCTGATGGCCGAATGGCTAGCGTCTGGCGCTCGGTACCACAGATTTCGCATTCGAATCCCGAAGATGCCATGGATGTTTGTAGTGGTTCGGAATCCACTTTAAGCAGTAGGTTTCCGATCTAACATGATTGTAGTGTGCTGCTGGAAATTGTTACTCGGCGTCCGTAGTTTATCTTTAAGCTACACGCACCTCCTGGGTAGTGCTCAGTGAGTAACATCGGTGCAGCGAGTCATCGAAGACACCTTCATTAGTGTTTGCCAGCGGCATTAGAAGCAGAAAAAAATTTTATCTAAGTCTTAAATCCTTAAGTCCACTTTCTGAAATTATGTTTGTTTTTTTTTTGTTGTTTCTTATCCCACTTGGCTGGCCAAGTCCACGAGCCTACATGTACTCATGATTAAAGGGGAAGGAAGTAGCTTCTGTTGTGAAGGAGCACCCGTAAGTGGAAGTCTGTCTTTGGCTCCGTGACGCTCTTACAGTCATAGGAGACCGGGACCTACGGCTTAAAGTGGATTCCGAACCACTACAAACATCCATGGCCCTGCCGGGATTCGAACCCGAAACCTGTGGCACCGAGCGCCAGAGCGCTAGACACTCGATCATTCAGGTCCCAAATTTGTGAATGCAACGGCATGCGGTGTTCCCAGGTGGTCACCCACCCAAGTACTGGCCGCGCCCAATGATGCTTGACGTCGGTGATCTAACGAGAACCGGTATATTCAGCATGGTATGACCGTTGGCTCCAAAATTATTTATTAATTAAATAAGAAAGTTATAAGTTAGATACTTTTAAGTTTCAATTTAAAAATAAGAAAAATAATATTAAATCAACCTTATCAGCATTCCCATTACACAGAAATGTTTAAGATAACACAATCTTAGTATAAAATTAAGAATGTCGAATCCTAATGAGAAGGATGGGCATGTTACTGCCTGCGAGGGGGAGGGGAAGTGCAGCTTGATGGCCAATTGGCTACCGCTCTGTCCTTTGGTACCACAGGTTTAGGGTAGGAAAACTGGCGGTGGCATGGATATTTTTTAGTGGTTCAAGATCCATGTTAAAATGTAGGTCTTGCCCTAAATAGTCCAAAGTATGCACAAAATGACAGTAAAGTGACAAACCAAACAAAACTAATTTGAATTTTATTTGTTTCTGGCAAAAATATTAATTTTAAAATTAATGAAAAATAGTGCAGAATTAACACTCTAAAATGCTAATATTTGCATCAGAACCTATAATTTAGTTCATGAAACCTATTTTTGAAACCTCAGAATTTAGCTTAAGATTTCAAATGAACTGTGAACAACTTCAATTGTGACTGCGAAAATGTTGAGCAGAATATTTATAAATTTTTTTCTTTGATTTGCTTACGATAGAATAATAAGAAAATATTGCTGAGCTATTTTTTGTCGAAAACTCGAAGCTATTTTATTTACTCAAAAAATAATAATAAAAAAATAAAGTACCCAAATCCTTTTAGATTATTACGTGGCAAAGGTTGCCTCCATCCAACGCCTTCGAAATTTATTCTGTCAATTCAGAATAAAGATATCGATTCAGAGGTTTTATTGAAAAGCGATTAATCAGTTTTGGTGCAGCAGGGATTTTCTTGACAAATTGCGCCCCCCTCCTCTTCGAAAAGGAGCTCGTGCATTCCCCTTTCGAGAATATTTCCCCTTCATTGTGATGACAGAAAACAGGAAAGTGGGGGCGAGTGTTGACCGGAAGGAGCTTTTTAAAATGGAGCCATAAATGGAACTTTTTTCTTCTTTTCATAGAAGTAAATCTTCGAAAGTCCCGGCGAATTTCTTCCCTTTGTACGTTTTCGATCCATTCTTGGAAGTTACATCACTATAATAGCCTAAGTCAGTGGTTCCCACACTTATTCGTCCTGTCTCCTCTTTTCAAAAAATAAATAAATAAATAAAAAATAACATAAAAATCTCTTCTTTCCTCTGAAAATCTACATTCTTTAAGCGAATAAAATTGGAAGATATTGTAAAAAATTCTTATATTTTTACATATATCTATATTTATTTAAGTCTTAAAGCCTTAAGTCCTTCTTTTTAAAAATGTTTATTAATTAAATAAGAAAATTATAAATAAGATACTTCGAAGCTTGATTTCACAAAATTAATTAAAATCAACCTTATTAGCATTCGCATTACACAGATATGTTTAAGATAAAAAAATCTTAGTATAAAATTAGAAATGTCGAAAATCTGAATGACATCTTGAATACTTTCCAATACGTGGGAAAGTGAAATATATAATTTTTCTATAATTTAACTATTATCGTTTTTATGATAGATACTACAGATAAATTTGCCATCTAAAGGTGATAAAAGCTATTTTCTTCAAATACCCAGGCGGTGAGATGGCCAATTGGTTAGGTTTCAGACAGCAAAACCTCAGTATAAAATTAGAAATGTTGAAAAACTGTAAAAAATGCTAATGAGAATGATCTGCATGTTGCGTTGTATTGGGGGTGGGGTGCGGCCTGAATGCCAGTTGGCTAGCGCTATACCTTTTGGTACCCCACACTTAAGGTTCGAATCCTGCCGGAGGCCTGGGTGTTATTTAGTGGTTCTAAATCCACATTAAACTGTAGGTCTCGGTCTAATTAGCCCAAAGTGAGCATAAAATGACCGTAGAGATACCAATCAAATCAAGCATGATGGAGAGACGAATTATTTTTCCTTTCAATTTTTTACAGTAGAATTATCACGTTCTCTTTACTGCATGTCCTAATATTTAATATTAAATTACAATGATGTTGTATTTGAAATCGGTTCATTTTTGTTTTGTTAATACGTAGTATAAAATTTTGTGTAATATTTATTAAGAAAACTATTGAGTAACGTATATTTCTGCTTGCAAATTAAAAATTGTATACTTCATCGCTGAGATCTATTAAAACATAATTAATTTTGTAGATATTGTTTAATCTTCTCTAAAAAATAATAGGACTTTAAACACTGTTAGTGTTTCTGTATTTGAAAATTCCTTTATCACATATCAATATTGTGTGAGTGGAAATTGTTGAGTTTGAGAAGAGCAAGAGCCCCATATATCCACTCTTAAATTACTTTTTTTTTTTCCTCAAACTTCATTTTTCCACAATAATAATTGCATATCGTTTTTAAAGCCTTTAAAAATATAAATTGTATAAAATTTTAACGGCATTAAAAATACCTATTGTTTGGCGTTTTAACACCAGCAGACCGCTTGTTTTCCATGAGCAACGGTGTGTGCAGACCTGGTAAAAACGATCATTTTTTTATTTTATATTAAAATTATTATTTGAAAAACTTTTATGTCCTATTGTGTCTCAGTCTTTAACTTTATCAGTTCCATTTGATGGAAATTCATGCTTTCCTGTACAAACTATTGATTGAATCGAAACATTTTGAAATTCCAATTTTATAACCTCTTTACCAAACTGTGACCAATCTCTATCCAAATTGTGACTTTTTCAAAAAAAAAAAAAAAAAAAAAAAGAACTACCTATTGTATGACGTTTTTTAATGCCTTTTAAACATACTTATTGTAAGATGTTTTAATGTCGTTTAACATACTCATTTTATGACCTTTAATGCCGTTTAAAAACCTATTGTAATCCTATTGTACTACCTATTGTAATCCTATTGTACTACCTATTGTAAATTAAATATATTTATTGTATTCCGTTTTAATGCTGTTTAACAAACTTATTGTATGACGTTTTAATGCCGTTTAACAAACTTATTGTATTCCATTTTAATGCCGTTAAACATACTTATTATGTGACGTATAACTCATTAAAAATGTATATTGTATGCCATTTGAACGTCTTTAAGAATAACAATTGTGTATCGTTTCAAAGCCTTTAAAAATATCAATTGTATACCGTTTTAATGGCATTAAAAATATCCATTGTTTTTTAATGTCATTTAAAAACAATAGGTATTAACTACCTTAACACCAGCTGACCACTTGCTTTCCGTGAGCTACGGTCTGTGCAGACCTGATAAAAACAATTACTTTTTTATTTAAGATTAAAGTTACTATTTGAAAACTACTATTACTATTTATATCCTATTGTGTCTGAGTGCTTAATTTTATCAATTCCATTTGTTGAAAATTCACGCTTTCCTCCATTCAAACTATCGATTGAATCGAAGTACTTTGAAATTCCAATTTTATAACCTCTTTACCAAATAAATTCAAAACTTTCTTTAACTTTCGAAGGGCCTTAATTAATTACCAACAACGATAAATCCTTAGTAAAGTAATTGAAAGTTTCATTAAACAACATTATTTTCAATTGATTCTGAAGTCTTTCCAGTGTTTGCACGTTCAATTCAGTAGCGGAATGATTCAGCAAAATAACGTCTGCTTTTAATGCATTATCAGAAAGATCTGACAACATTTATCGACAAATTTTACATTTTAATCAATAGCAAGGTTTTAATTAAGGGCCAGCAATTTATTAATTGATTTTGTTATCAATTTAAAGGCCATTTTGTATTTCTTTTTACGTTCTTGAGATTGTATTGGAAAATTAATAGCATTTTAACGCAGTTCTTATTCGTTTAGAAATTTCTGGAATTTTTGTTGATTACCAAGTTTAAAATAACATTTTATTTGTAGAATTCGTCATTTTATTGTTATTGCGTGAAACATTTTTTTCAATGTTTTTCCTTTTCCTAAAAATATGCACACGTAATATCTGCATGTTGATATAACAATGATGATTTACTGTATAATCCAATGCTTCAAATACTAGATTTGCTATTTTTAAAATTGGAAAAAAAAAATAATGATGTCTTGCAATTTCGGTGGAATAGAAAATTAATAAAAGATGAAATTGAGCCTTTTTTTTTCTTATCCCACTTTGCAGACAGCAACATCTAGGCCAAGTCCATGAATTCTCGTATTCTCATAGAAAATTAATGGGGAGGGGGCGCAGCTTCTGTTGGGATGGAGCGCCCGTAGGTAGTAGACTCCGAGTCGCTGAAAAAGGAAGGCAAGGCCTTCCGGGAGGACTTTAGGGACAATTAATCCCGCCTTTGCGTATCGTATGAAAGAAAATCCGGAAAAACCCCAAGCAGGTAGTCCGTCTAATGAGGGGCCAGAATGGCCCCGAAACTGGCTCTTTGGCGCTCCTCGCCACAGATTTCGGGTTCGAGTCCCGGGATTCCATGGCGTTTGTAGTGGTTCGGAATCCATTTTTAGACATAGGTCCCGTTCTCACATGACTTGAAGAGCGTCACGAACTCCAGTCAGATTTCCCAAACTGTTTAGGGGCAACTCAGCACTAGGCACAGAGATGTGGTGTGGTGTAGTAGTACCAATAGTAATCCGACTAACGAGGTAAGATACTAAACTTTCCCCACTTCTTCTTCCCGAGTCTCCTCGTTTTTTTGAAACAGTGTCTACAACAAAACCCAAGTGTGTAAGATCACCAGCGGCGCAAGTTGCCAATCAGTCACGAGTCGGGCAAATATAGTCTAAATTGCATTGACTGAAATAGTAGTGTATTGTTTTCAGATGTTATTTGAAATGCCAGATATGATGATCACGATAATATACTGATATAGAAATATATAATAGATATTTCTATTTCGGATTACAGTTAACAAAAAGTTTTTTATCATATTTATTTATTCTAAATTTTAAATTGTAAAAAATAAGCATTTCTGTCAAAAAAAAAAAAAAAGAAAAAAAAAAAATCTCAAGAAATGAAACGATTATTTAAGGTTGAAAATAGTTTTATTAAATAATTAACATACATATCTTGATATCATCCAGCTTCAATGAAGTTATGTTTTGTTTTCCATAACTTTATTTAAGAACAATAATAAAAAAAAAAAAAAGAAATTCATATTTTTTGTGAAACTGTTTTTATGGAAACAACATTATAAGCAATACTAGCATCAAATATAAAATTTCATCGTTTTTGACAATAAAAGCTTAACATAAATTGTAACCGTGCTTCCTCCTATACACTGGCAAGAGCCCCCTGTGGCGTTTAGGAGAAATTGTCCGTAGGCCACGAGACTCTCGCCTGAGTGGAAGTACAGCACAACTTGCACTTTTACTGAGAAACATTTAACTTATAGTCTCTCTCTCGCGAGGAAAATTATTTAACGCAACTCTGCATAGTAGTTGGATTACAGACTCTCACCAGATAGGAAGTTCCTTTCGCGCCCCTGCGCCTATCTGAGTATATTATTTACGGTTTTGAAGTGGAAATCCTTCCACGAATGTATAATTATATGTCTTTAAATGTGTAAAAAATATTGTCTGCGGGTAATTCTGCGTGTGTGGCTTTTGTGTATGTGTATATAAAACTGTGAGTTCTCCAACCTGTGCCTCAAGTATCTCAACCCAATCATACCCTGTTACAATCAATTTGCACACTACAAAATATAATATTGGAAAACTATGAACTTTTTAATAATATTTTGTTTTGGTTGTATTTTAATACTTTCAATAAATATAAATGTCATATAGCATGAAAATATAAAATAAATAAATATAAAATAAAAATAAAAACATAGAATTAAAAAAAAAAAATACACGTGATAGAACATATTTCTTTACTAAATCAAAATATATATATATATATATATATATATATATATATATGAAAATAAAAAAAAAACGATATTTTGATAATAAATATAATATGGAAAATAATATATAAAAACGTATGGAAATGATGGCTGTATAATTTCGTATTCCATTCTTTATGTTAATCGCTCATACAGAAAATATTTTTCTTAAGTTAAAATGTATTTAAATAAATGAAGTTAAATATTCATGTAAATTTCGTTACAAAAGGTATTTATTATTATTATTATTATTTTATTTTTAAAGATGCCGTGCTCTATATTTATTTCTGAATTATATGAGTCACACCAAACATTGGCAACAAGAACAACGCATAAATATTTAATGTAGTCTGTTAAGATAGATTTAAAAAAAACTTGGAATCAATAATTGAAAAAGTTTTTCTCGAAAGGGAAAATAAATTTTTAGAACCCCATGCAACAAGAATGAATAATATATTTAATTACGAATAAAAATATATAAAAGAATAAATAATAAATAAATAACACATTACAATAAATAATAAATGAAAGTAAATAAAAATAAATTTTTACTATTCAAGTTTATTCCCTAAGTAAATTAAAATTGTACTTAAACACGTTCTCTTAAAAAAAAAATTATTATTACAGCTATAAATAAAAAGTATACGATTTTTATATTAACGTAGTTTCGAATATTTAATTTTTGTTTGTTATTTAGTTTTTAAAATTACAATTTATTTAAATAAAAAGTAACTTACTAGAATTCTATTTAATTTTAGATTATCCGTAAAATAAGTACTAACAAAGGCTGATAAAAAGAATTGGATCTCTTAATATTTCAGTTTTCAAATTATTTATATAATAAATTCAAATTCAATTATCATCAGTTTTTTTCTTATCATTTTTCATGAATTTTGAAGAGTATGAAAGGTGAAACATACAAATCTCGCATGTAATTTTTAAAAATTAAATTTTCAGTGAAAATATTAGATTTTTATTTAATTAAAATATAAATTATGAGAATTTTGTAGTTGTGGTTACACATCTAAAAGTAATATTTTTAATTTTTAGAAATATAAGCAATCATCCATCCTAACATGTGGAGAGTAATCAATTTTCTTTAAAAGAGTTACTGTACTTAATTCTTATAGAGGTCATATCTGAAAGCTGACTTAAATAGTGATTTAATTTATTCATGGATAGGAGGATGCAATGGTTATTGAAGTAAATTTAAATTAAAAAAATTTTGTTGCATGTTTGAATATTTACAAACTATAAATCTGATTCCTAATGCTAAAATATGCGTTAATTACTGTGTTGTTTTTTTTTGCTTTAATTAAATAAACTAAATTGTCATTTAAAAACGAATAATTCAAACTAAATTCTCACGTATTGTTAATATTCATACGAATTGGAAAATATACATTTCAAAGCATATTAAAGGAAATACAAAACTACAGAATTCAATATTATATTTATTAATGTCGAATTCACAAATTTCTAATTCATAAAATATGTAGTACATAATAAAGAAATAGTGTGATTATCATTATTTACTTTTGAATCAGTTATCAATATCAACAACACAAAAAAGTTTGTTATACACATCATCTATTTACAAGTGAAGATGCCCATAAACATATTGATATCAAGAGTCAATATATATATGCATTGATATCAAAATCAATGTATACGTATTGATAACAAAATCAATGTATATACAATGATATTTAGGGCCTGAATGGCCGAGTGGCTAACGCTCTGCGCTCGGTACCACAGGTTTCGGGTTCAAGTCCCGGCGGTGCCATGGATGTTTGTAGTGGTTCAGAATCCACTTTAAACTGTAGGTCCCGGTCTAATACGATCGTAGAGCGTTGCGGGGCATTGTTACTCCGCATCCGTGGTTTATCTTCGTTACATGCGCCCTCTGGGTCATGCAAAGTGAGTACGTCTGTGCAGCGCTTGCCTTAAGCCATCCAAGACCAAACTGTCTAAGTGTTTGCCAGCTGCCTTATTATACAGAGAAAAAAAATATATTGATATCAAAATTAATGTAGATATATATCAATGTATACAGATATAAAAATCACAATGTATATATTGATATCAAAAATCAAAAAGGATTCGAGAAGTGAATTATATATTGAAATACAAAAATTTCTGATTCGGATGTTTGTAAAGTGGATACAATCTACTGAAAATTCCACAACGGGAAGCGTTCAAAATATTATTCAAAAACTATAAAATACCGATACAAATCCCAAATTATTCTGGAAGAAGGAGAAAAGTAATCACTACTTCTTCGTCAAAAATAGAATCTTACGAGAAGTTACAAAATATTTTAAGATAAATGCTACAAGAGTAGATACATATGCTTCTAGAACACATAAAAGTGCGTTTTTGTAAAAAAAAAGAAAGACTTTTGAAAATCTAATTATTATGTTCGAGTAACCACAGAAAATCCTTTTATTACTACAGAGAAATCGAAAAATGTCATACGTATAAAAAATCGACTATTAGAATCTAGTCATATTCAGTGACGATATTATGTGCAATGATTCTGGCAATGCTGATTGATATGCTAGGAAAATATCTAGATCTGCTAACTTCAGAAATCAGTTGTCAAGAAGGGAAATTTTATGCACTTAAATATGGCTGTAAGGTGAAACTGAAATTAGGCTTTGTAATGATTTGCAATGATTTATAAGTAATTAGTTGTAGTTATTTTATTATATAATTATTTTGCAATGATTTTGGTAATGCTAGTCGATGATATGCTCGTAAAATATGTGGATTTATAAACTTCTCTCAAATCATCCGTCAAGAAAGAAAGTGTTATGCACTTGAATATGGCTGTAAAAAGAATGGGAAATTATGATTTGTAATGTTGCAATGATTTATTAAATAAATAGATTATTAATTTTAGTTATTTTATTATGTAATTATTTTACAATGATTTTGCTTAATTTTTGGTCGAGGTTATGCTTGGAAAATATCTAGATTTTTAAACTTCTCTCAAATCAGTTGTCAACTAGGGAAGTCGTATGCACTTCAACAAGCCTGTAAAATGAAAGGGAAATTAAATTTTTATTAAAAGAACCATTGACAAAAAATGGATTATTTAGATATATTAAATAATAGTTTACATAAATGTCTAAAATTTTATTTTAAGATGAAGTTTTACATTCAATTAGGTAACGCCATGAAAGATATGGCTAAATATTTGTCATTAATGAAGTACAAAATGCAATTGCATACCTTTTATTCATTTCCAGATCTTAACGGGATTGAAAATAAGTGATAGAAATGCATTATCAGAAACTTAAAAGACTACTAAATTAGCAACTGTCAACATTTCCTTCGAAGCAGAGTAAACTCTTGTCAAAACATTGCTACGACGTTAGAAGCTTATCTAAATAAAGTAATGATACTTTTTTTTCACTGATTACACTAGATGTTTATTATCCTGTAAAATATTTGATACCGTTTTTTGGAAGAGAGTTGTTTTAGTGTCCTTGATAAGTTTTTCGTTTTCTTGATCACTTTCAAAGTTTCTAATTGTTTTTTAATTTCTTTTCACTAGCTATTCTTATTCGTTTATTTAAATTGTTGTCACGTGGTTTTTTTTATAAAATCCTCTGGAATTCTATAGTTTTATTATTTATTCACTTCCTTCTATTAACTCACACTCTCCCTATATATATCTTATTCAAATTTTCAATCGCTAATAAAATACTTTTTATTCATCCACTGAAATTCCAAAATACATTTTTTTTTGAACTTGTAGTGGATGACACTGGATGTTAATACAGCTTTTTTCAAATATGAATTCAGTAATTAAATTTAATTAGTTAATTTTAGTTTTTTTTATATTTATGTTGCATATATCTACCAATAGAGGGCGCCAGATAAACTGAAAAAATGAATGTAAATTTTTTTATAAAAGGACTTTCTGCAATAGAGTGAAAAAAAGTAGGAATTGATTTAAAAAAAAAAATTATATTACTTGTTTTTTAAGCATCTTCCACGTGATTTTTTTTAATAAAATTGTTTCATACTGAATGTTTTTTTTTTTTTTTAATTAATATGTTTTCTTTTTTATCAGTTTTGGGCAATAATTAATTCATATAATTTAATGCCTGAATCTGATTTATTGATACTTTTTCTTTCTACTTTTGTTTAAAATTACTTTTATAAAAATTAATTATTACATTAAATACTAAATTTTATGGGTAACTTAAATATCGACACAGCCAATTAAATTTTAATTTTTTGTATTTATTTAATATTTGACATGGAATTTTGTAAATTTTAAATAAATATTGTTTTAATAAAAATATCATTAATTAAAAGTTTTGAATTTAAATAATTTTATTAATTAAATAAAAATAATTTTAATTAATTAATAATATTATTAATTTTAATACTTATTATATTAATAAGCTGCCTGGTTTTATATGATTTGATCAGTGGTCCTCATGCTTTCAGGTATCACCGAAAAATGGGTGGGAAGGACGTATTTTTTTAACTATACAAATCAAAGTTTACATAAATGTAAAATTAACAAAAAAAAATATGCAGAATAATTTTTTAATAAAAGACATTAAATCGATAATTTTAATAAGTCAATTTTCTCTTAAAAATGCATTTACAATGTTTCTTTAAATTTCTTTTTATTTCACCTAATCAAGAGTTTGGTTTTGGAAATAAATCTTAATAACCTTGAGAAAATTTCTTGGAAAATAACAAATGGCAAAAAAATAAATCTTAATAACCTTGAGAAAATTCTTGGGAAATAACAGATGGAGAAAAAAATCTTAGAAACGGATTAACTATTTTACTTACATTCTTATTTTTTATACATTTTTGTAGTGATAATTTATATATTTATAACTCATTGCAGTTCAATGCAATTCATTAATTCCAATTAATATTAATAAAATTACAATAGCTTTTCTTCTGAGTCATCATCATTATTATTTTTCTTAATTTGCTATTATAACTTCAGCTTTGAGTTAGCATTCTACTTTGCAAACATAATTTAAACATTAATTTCACTCAGGTAGCTAATGACGACGAAATGCGCGATATAATTTTTACTAGCAAAAGGATCATAAACCATTGTTTTTGTAGTGAAGATAATAATTTTTTATGAGGTATCAATCAAATAACAAGTATTATAAAAAAAAAAAAAAAATTAAAGTCAATTCTACTTTTTTTTTCCACTATATTGCAGAAAAGTTCTTTACAAATAAAGTTGAAATTTTCCTCTTACGTCTGGCGCCATCTATTATTAGATACATGCAACATAAATATAAAAAAAAAACTAAAATTAATTTACTAAATTTAATTAATTAATTAATATTTGAGAAAACTGTATTAACATCAAATGTCATCCACTAGAAGTTCAAAAAATTGTATTTGAACTTGAGTGGATGAATAAAAGTATTTTATGAACGATTGAAAATTTGAACAAGATATATATATATAGGGAGAGTGTGAACTAACAGTAGAAATTTAATAATAAAAACTATCATGGAAAGAAACATGTGAAATAATTTATTTTAAAAAAGAAACATTCGTTCATTATTTCTCAGTATACTTATCATTTAAGAAAAAATATCTACAATGCTTATAAAGTGTTTTGCATTTTCCAGTAAGAAATTCTTTTAGGTGGCTTTGCAACCCGTCGTACACCACTCGCGGCACGATGGATTCCACCGATCCAGCATTTTCAACATTAAGACATTGGTGTCACAACTCGATGCTCTTGTCACACTATTTGAATCTTTTCGATCTCCTATTAAATTTACTGTTGTCACGAACATGTGTTACTAAACTGTGCTTTATTTCCATCATGATATCCTATAGATTTCTCACCTTCACTAGTTAAAAGTCTTTTAACAGAGCGTATTTATTTTTTTGGTATTTTTCTCTTGTGCGATGGCCATTTTACATTTCACCATCTTTACTTTTTAAGAAAACGCTTGACTTTTACATTTATATCCCATTTCTTACACTATAATACTGCAGTTGTATAAAATTCAAAGTTTTATCAACTATCATTGATATATATATATATCAACACATGGTCTCTCTTAGGACTTAGTCTATCTATTGTACATTTTTAAGTTTGCCTTGATTTTTTTTTTAACTTATATTGAATCTTCACTTTCCATATAATAACTGATGCAATCAGGATATTAATAAGTTTTTCCGTTTCAGGTACCTGCAACTGCAACCGCTTAGGATCTTATGGCGAAAGTTGCGACGTCATTTCCGGTCAGTGCGAATGCAAAACAGGCGTGGGCGGACTTCGATGTGATCGTTGCGAGCCAGGCTATTGGGGTCTACATAAAATTGTTGCAGACGGAAACGTCGGATGCCTACGTAAGTTGAAACTTTTATAAATAAATAATGCATTAAGTACGTTTCACTTAGCCTGGATCAATGTAAAAATGCATGGAGGATGGGACAGGGATTCGAACTTAATATCATGAACCGCTCCAAACATCGTTATGTTCTTTTTTATGGCTGCTCAATATTTGACGGCATTTTTATATTTGGTGTAAAGCGTCATCCCACTAACAGAAAAGTTTTATGAATTTCTTCTAGAAATTCATAGTACTTATTTAGTGTTTTATTATCAAATTATAAAGCTAACTTTTAATTCAATAGGACTTGTTTACCAATTTTTCACAGGTCTTTGTAACAAAAAGTTGCAAAGACCTGTGAAAATTGGTAAACAAAGCTAAAGGGCACCAAAAGGTGAAAACTTATTATGTTTTTGTTATATTAAGAATATAAATTAACAGGATAAAACTCAAAATTTACACAAAAATAAGGAATAATTCAAATAGTTTGATGTAGGTTTCCTAGAAGCATCTTACTGTCTTTACAAATTGTTGGATTTAGGTTTCTTAGAAGCCTACATTTTTATCATATAATAGTCATTTTCTTGTTGTTAACCTTAACAAAATATTAAAATATTCATAAAGTCAAGTAGAATATATTTTTTATCGAAAGGATGTAAGAATTACTGTTTTGCATCACGCCGCTGATAATCTTTTCTCTGGACTTCCCTACTTAAAATGTGCATCAAAATTTGTGCTCTAACAATGGCGTTTTAAAAGTAAAAGTTTACATATAAGTTTGCTTCAATACACAATCAAAAGAAGATAGCAAAGGAAAATTTTATCTTACCTTTTTGGATATTATATTTAGAGTATTGATGGAGTATCTATACGATTTTATGCAGCTATATATAATCTATAATTACTAAATCATATTTTTCCAAGTAAATTCGTAAAACTGCTGTTATTAACGTTACAAATATTTTAGGTGTGGTAGTGTTGAGGATACAGCGAGGAAATATTTTATATCACGATCCTCAAATTGAATTTAAACAATGTATTTTCGCCGTAAATAAATATTATCATTGATCGTTAAATCGATAAATCTTATAAATATCGATAAATATTATCATTTAAATATTGGTGCAAAGCGTAATTCGATAGGAGCGGCAACCCTAATGTTATGTAAAGTTTACAGCTGGACGAAATATACAATTTGCCACAATTGGCGAATGGGCGCTGAATAATAAAGGACGTTCCGTTTACAGTAGAGATATATCCGTTTTTTGTCTTCATTATATTATCCGTAATCACTAAATCATATTTTTCACAAATTAATTCGTAACACTACAGATGTTAATATTACAAAGATTACAGATAATGTAGGTATGATAGTGTTGAGGATACAGCGAGGAAATATATTATATCATGATCCTCAAACTGAAATTCAACATTTTTATGAATTTTCACCGTAAATAAATATCATAATTGACGCCATGAATATTGGTGCAAAATTGGAACGGCAACCCTAATGTTATATAAAATTTACAGCTGGACGAAATAAACAAGTGTGTCACATTTGGCGAATTAGAGCATAATAGCAAACGGATTGCCGTTTACAGTAGAGTTATACAAGTTTTTTGTCTTCATTGCCACAGCTGAATAATGAAATATCCATTCCTAAATCTACGAATTTTTGCTTAAATCTTGCTATCACTGAAAAATTATTTTCTTATTTCTTTCTTATAGTACCCGAAAGTTAATTCATTAAAACAGAAATTTAATTTGTAAATTTATTGAAAAAGTAAAAAATAAATTTTTTTGAAATTTAATTTGTATTAAGATATTCATATTTTATCTAAAAAGAAATCGTCGAAAGATTCCAAATAATTTGATTTCAATATTCTTTTATCATAATGCATGCCTTTTTTCAGATGAATTAAAAAAAGAAATTTTTTGAGTTTTTATAAAGATGTTACAAAAAATAATTTATATATTTGGAGAATAACATTTCAATTTGAGAATTCGAAAACTTTGAAGTTTTATGATTGAATTAATTACTACAACATAAAGATTTAATCGCTTTTTTTTAAATAAAACAGACGATGATTTTAAAATAGTTTTAATTCAAAGCAAAATAAATTATAGTTTAAAAAAACTAGAAAACACGCTTTTAGAGTTAATCAAACTAAAAAGTCAAAAATAATTGTTAACATAAGAATAAAATGACTGACGAGAAAATGAATGTCACTGTTCTAAAAGCGTGGGGTGCTCGATATCAATCGTTATAATTTTTCACTAGTGTCATTCCGAAATGCAGAGTTAGTTTAAAAATGTCATACAAAGCATCCAGCGCTTTTAAAACAGTGACATTCATTTTCTCGTCAGTCATTTTATTCTTATGTTAACAATTATTTTTGACTTTTTAGTTTGATTAACTCTAAAAGCGTGTTTTTAAACTATAATATTTAAATGAGGTACCGGTACGGAGGACTGGAACTATAGTTCTTATAATAATTTAATTGTGAGTAAAACAAAGGCTAAATGCGAATATGTCGAGCCAGCCAGTATTCGAACAGGGAATATCCTGATCCGTAGTCAGACGCGTTATCCGTTGAGCCCCACGTAGGTTTGAATGTCTTAGGTACTTTCATTCTACATGGGTTACATTGCTCTTCAAAAGTTAAAATAAAATCACTAATCCTGACGATCCTAATCATGATGAGATAATAAACTTATCATATTTAATTGTAGTCGATCCTTGATAAGTCTACAACGTTTAAATTAAATCTGATCACTGCTTAAAGTAGGACAAAAATCGAGCCCAAAGAGTCATTTACAAACAAACAAAACAAACAAACATGCAGGTGCAACTAATAAAAGAGCGTATTAAATACATTTGCTAATCATCATATTTTCCGCAATAATAGTTGTTCCTTAAAATAAAACTCTAAAAATACATTCTTTATTTAATCACTTCTTAATAAAACTATCAAACAATTTTGTTGAAAATAATTATACAGAAAAAAATTTATTGTCGATTTTCAGATCATTATATTTTATCGCGTCTTTTCTTCTTGCGACTTTCAACTTTAAATGAATTAATGATAAAGACAGAATTCCAAATAATAATTAAATGATTCCAGAATTATATTAAATCAAAAGATTGATGGGATTAAATATGCATAAAACTCATTAATATCTCAAATATTAATATAAGTTAGTAAACAATGAATGGATTACATTAAAATTAAATATTAATGCCTAATACCCACTGAAGGGAAAATTAATTTTCTAAAAGATATTAAAAGATAATAAAAAAATACTTTTTTTGCATTTTATTTAGCATAAATAATTGACATTTTACGTATTTATTATTATGGAAGAAATTAAAGATATTTTAATAAAGATAATGTTTGCAAATTTAATTAAATATTTTTTTTCCTTTAAATAGATCAACAAATCTTCCAAACAGTTATAATTTAAAAATGTATTAAGCAAAATGTATAGAAAATTTATTTTAAACTAATTATAAAAATATCATTGCAGAAAAGATAAAATATTTTTATGTAATAAATATTAGGGTAACAAAATATTTAGTTTCTATCTATTAAAAATTATACATAATAATAATAAATATTTAATTTTCTAAATTAACCAAGCTATCTCAAATCCATATAATATATGTGTTGTTTCTAATTACATCTAGTCTACAGCAACAAGGGCTAATGACCGAGTAGCTAGCGCTCTAGCGCTCGTTATCACAGGTTTCGGGTTCGAGTCCCGACGATGCCATGGATGTTTGTAGCGGTTCGGAATCCACTTTAAACCATAGGTCCCGGTCTAACATGATCGTACAGCGTTGCGGGAGTATTGTTACACTGCGTCCGTGACTTATCTTCAAGCTACACGCACCTCCTGGGTAGTGCTAAGTGAGTAACGTCGGGGCAGCTCTGGTCTTAAGGCATCAAAGACAAATGTCTAAGTGTTTGCCAGCTGCATTAGAAAAAAAGTTTACAGCAACATCTAACGTGAACCCATGTGTTCCGATGGAAGGAGGGAAAGGGGAAGGTCAGCTTCTGTTGTAGGCAGATGAAAATTCACTTAACCAACCACATTTAGCCAATTTGGCTATGTCTTACTGAAGAAGAAGGGCAATGCTTTCAGGAAGGACTTTTAGGGGAAACTACCCCGCATTTGCGTATCGAATGGGATAAAAGGGAAACTCCCACCACGTAGTCCGACTAACGAAGCAACGATGCTGAAAAATCCAAAACGCCATCGAGCTTCCTCGTTTGTGGAACAATGTATTACTACTACTGAACATCACACATGGATTGCTGTCATACAGGAACTGCCCGCTCATGGATTGCTGTCGCTACGCATGGATCACTTCCCGCTTTCCTTCTATCCATGAGTAGACTGCTCATTAATGGAAGGCAAGCGAGCACCCATAGGTAAAAGTCTAACTTGGCTCCGAGTCGCTCAGGAATGAGGCAGTGCCTTCCAGGAGGGTATTTAGTGGGGACTATCTCACATTTAGGTATCGTATGGGAGAAAATCTGCAAAACTCGCACAAGGTATTCTAACTAATAAAGCAAGATGCTTAAAACCCCAAACGCCATCTAGACTCCTCGTTTGTGTCTGCAACAATGTCACCAGCGTATTGAACCTCGGCCCTAATGCTCATCACCAGCGCACGCTTTCACTGAGCCACGAATTCGGCTTCTCTTCTTGTGACTTGAATAACTTTGAAATTGTTACATATCTGTCGTATTCAGGTCAAATTGTCTGGCTTATACAAGTATTAAGATCTAAACTGCAACTATTCATTTGCGATATGAAGAAACACACTTAAGACCATTAAGGAAAAAAATTCCTACCGAGTAGTCCGACTAACGAGGCAAAATTCCTGACAAATTTCATCGAGTCTCCTCATGTTTGAAACAGTGTCATCAACAAATCCATCAGCGAATTGGACTTCATTCTTAATTCTCACCAACGGCACTCATTAATGTTACTACTGAGACCTGAGTCGAGTTTTTCTTGATGTGCTTTGAGTAACTTTGAAATTGTTACAAAAAGTATCTGTCGTATTCCGGTCAAATTATTTGTCATACAAACATTAATATTTAAACTGCAACTATTCAATTGCGATATGAAGAGAAACACTTAAGGCCATTAAGGGAAAAAAAAAAAACTATCCATAAAAACCTAACAACAAATCTCATCGTCTGGGATATTGATTTCCTTCTCTCTGTCTCTTTCTTGATGATGAATCACTTCTCTTTGACAAACGAAAGTTGAGAGAGTGTGATTCCCGACAGTGCTCTCGACGAAAACAAATGCGCAGCCCTATGCCCTGTGCCCCTTTTCATTATTTTCCCCCAAACTCCACACTTCTGTTCTCCGCCAAGGAAAGAGAAACGTCGGCCGGGCTGTTCGGATAAAGAAACAGCACTCTGAATCTTGATCTCTAATAAATAAAAGGCTGCGGTGGCAAAATGGATCTGAGGTACATCAGTTTTCTTGATGTTGTTGTCGGTGTGACTCATCCTCAGTGTCCAGCTGCACGGCATGGACATCCCATGAGTACACATGAATGGAAGAAAAGAGGGCAGCTTCTGTTGTAATGGAGCATCCGTAGGTAGAAGTCTGACTTTTTTCGTATTTGTTGAAGAAGGAGAGAATACTTTTAGTGCGGCAATACCCTGCATTTGTTTATCTTGTGGGAGACAACCCGGAAAACTCCCAACCTTTAACCCTACTAATGAGGAGGTCTGAATGGCCGAGTGTCTAGCGCTCTGGTGCTCAATGCGACAGGTTTCGGGCTCGAGTCTCGATGGTGCCATGGAATGTTTGTAATGGTTCAGGGATCCACTTTAAGCCGTAAGTACTGGTCTCATGTGACTGTAAGAAAGTTACAGAGCCCAGTCAGATTTCTCTGTCACCCACATCTTTCTCAAATTGTATAGGGGTAACTCATCTCTAGGCACAGTGATGTAGTGTGGTCTAGTAGTAGTCCGACTAATAAGGCAAGTTACGGAACATCCTAAACGTCATCGAGTCTCCTGATTTTTGAAACAGTGTGTATAAGAAAGCAGCCAGCAGATTGAACTTCAAACCTAATGCTGACAGCGGCATACGTTACTACTGACAAACGAATAGGGTTCCTTGATGTGTCTAAGTAACGTTGAAATTACTATATATTAATCATATTCCGGTCAAATTATCTGTCATACAAACATTATGATCTAAACTGCAACTATTCAATTGCGATATGAAGGAAAACACTTAAGGTCATTAAGGGAAAAAATATCCATAAAAACCTAACAGCAAATCTCATCGTCTGGGATATTGATTTCCTTCTCTCTGTCTCTTTTCTGATGATGAATCACTCTCTTTGACAAAAGAAAGTTGAGAGAGTGCGATTCCCGACAGTGCTCTCAACGAAAACAAATGCGCAGCCCTATCCCCTGCGCCCCTTTTTTCATTATTTTCCCCCAACTCCACACTCCGGTTCTCCGCCAAGAAGAGAGAAACGTCGGCCGGGCTGTTCTGAAAAAGAAACAGCACTCTGAATCCTGAGCTGTAATAAATAAAAGCTTATGGATTGAGCCGAGGCTGGCTTTTCCACGAAAACTGGTTGTCTTCGTGCTGCTCGTCCTATTACAATTGCTTGGGTGACATTGTTTTCGGTAAATATTAATAAATTGTTTCTAAAAATATAAGATTATTTGTTAGCTTTTTCTAAGTTAACCTTTATTTATTATATTAAAATTGATGTTCTTTCTTGAAGACAGTTCTATACATATGTAGGAAGAAATGACATTTTAATGATTTTGAAAGAAAAAAGAAAAAAAAAAAAAGGGTAGAAAAGGATAGGATCGTGCGAAACCTCAGATTTCAACAAAACCTCCCCAAGAGGGGTTTGTTTCAAATTGAAATAGTGAACACGAGGTGTGCCATTGTTAACTTTTTAACTTGTTAACATTGTAACCCATTTGGTGTACAGTAACATATAAACCAAGTCCATGAAACCGCGTGTTTGTATGAAAGGACAGATAGAGGCTGCATCTTCTGTTATGAGGGATCACCCGTAGGGAGAAGTCTGATTTGGCTACGTATCGCTGTAGAAGGAGGGCAATGCAGAACTTTTTAGGTGGAACTACCGCACATTTGCTTATCTGTTTCTTCTGTACTAGCGCAAGAGTTGCATGGTGGGCCAAAGCCGTCTGCCTACTGGCATATTTCGAGATTAGAAATGTTTTCATTTTACTTGATAGGGCTTGTCAGGCCTACAGCAATAATTAACAGAGACCTACGGTTTAAAATGGATTCTGAACCACTACAAACATCCATGCCACCATCAGGTCTCGAACCTGAAACCTGCGGCACTGGGTTCGAGTCAATCGGTCATAAGACCCCACAGTTGTTTATCGTATGGAAAAAAAAAAACCCGGAGAACTCCCACCAGGTTCTGCGACTAACGAGGAAAGATGTTTAACATCGCAAAAGCCACCGAGAAATTAATATATTTTCTATGTTAGGTGTTCAAACGCCGTTTTGAAAAGCAATATATCTGCCTTGTTAACGTTGATTCTGCTGCAAGATATATTAAGGAATGACCTTTTAATGATTTGGGAAAAAAAAAAAAGCCACACTCCACACTTAGAAAATTTGGTTAAGTGTTGCTGTAGAAGAAGGGCAATGCTGTAAGGGAGGAATTTTAGGAAAACTACCGTGCATTTGTGTATCGTATGGTAGAAAACGAGGGAAACTCCCACCAGGTAGCCCGGCTAACGAGGCAAGATCTGAACATCACAAACGTCCTTCGAGGCTCCTCCTTTTCGGGTATCTCATATAACGAAGTGACCATACAAAGAAAGAGCACGCCATAGCAGGACGAACACGACATTTTGTATGACAAAAAGGTACTGCCTGTATTCGCTAGACCTAATTGTTTACCGAACCCATCATAGCATACGCAAACGCAATACAAGAACTCAGATTGTTTTTAAGTTCAAACTCTCTTTCAAAAAAAAATTGAAGAAATTGCTCACCAGTTCGATGTGCGGATATGTAGCAGCAACGAAATTGAAAATCATTTAATAAACTTAAAAGCCAAAGGTTGTATTAAAAACAAGTAATATAAAAAAAATAAATTAAGACAATTCCTACTTTTTTTCTATATTGCAAAAAAAACAAATAATTGTTAAATAATTATTTTAAAAATAATTTTCATTCATTTTTAATAATACCTTTATAAATAATTTTCATTC
Organism: Caerostris extrusa; assembly: GCA_021605095.1. Classification (NCBI taxonomy): domain Eukaryota; kingdom Metazoa; phylum Arthropoda; class Arachnida; order Araneae; family Araneidae; genus Caerostris; species Caerostris extrusa. The sequence goes on along the minus strand of BPLR01015695.1, from coordinate 73,220 downwards.
ATTTTTTTTTTAAGTTTATCTGGTACCATCTATTGGTAGATATATGCAACTTAAATATAAAAAAAATAAATTTAATATTTGAAATGAATATTTGAATATTTGACTACAAGTTCAAAAAAAAAAAAAGTATTTGAACTTGAGTGGTTGAATAAAAAGTATTTTATTAACGATTGAAAATTTGAACAAAATATATATAGGGAGAGTGTGAGCTAATAAAAGGAGTTGAAAAATGCATTGGCATATAAATCAAAAACACAAAAATTTGTGCAATTATACTTTGTACAATATAACATTGTCTACTTATAGCAAAACTACTTTTAATTACTGTATTATAATATGTATATATATATATAATATATATAATATATTCAGTATACTTTTACATATATTTATATTAATAAATGTATATGAGGGATTCTGTATTTTAAATTTGTTCAAATTTATAATAATAATATTCCCTGATTTTACATACTTTCAAATTTTATTTCTTTTAAGATGTTGATAAGACATTTATTCCTTTTTTTGCTTAATATCTTTACTTTTTAAAGATTAATTTAAAAAGAATACAATGCAAATGGCTGGATTGTTCTTTAGCATATTCAATTTATATGCTAATAAATATTCTAGCTAATTATTATTTATCTTTTCTTATGTCCGACGTTAACCGATCTTGTTTGTCATATGATAAACCTTATTTTTCATTAACCAGAATAATTTATATTGATCTTTTATGTAAATATACAGCCTTTTTGAAACAAAATGTCATTGCATTAATTATGGAACACATAGTTTTCTTTTTCAGCATTTTTTCATCCAGTTTACGTCATTATATTTATTTTTGCAGCCAAAGTTTTAATATAATTCTATGTTATATTTCAATAAATGTGTTTAGGGGCAAATAAACCAAAGATTTTAGCATTTTGTAAAATTAAAGTTACGAATAAACATATTTTTAATAGTTAAGAAAAATTTTGCGTTAAAAATGCATCAGTAATTTAAATTTTGCTTCAGTTTTTATGCGAATTTATTATTTCTCTACTAATATCTTTAAATTTAATTTTAAAAGTTTTCACAAATTCAAAAATAACAAGATTAATTTTTATACAGCCCAACGTTCCTTGGGTAGACTAAATTTCATTTTTACATCGTGTAAAGAATCTCAATTATCTCAAAAGGAACGCTAGATACTACATGACGACGCAGTTCTTGTAAAAAGAACACAGAAATTTAACTAACTAATATCTATTTACATAATGACATTTAGGACGATCACGGTTCTAATATAATTCACAGCTATTAACAATCTACCGTAATACATTTTTTTGACAAAAGCCATTGCGTTTCGTCACGCTCAGAGCGGCAGCAACCAGATCCCATCACATTTGCAGGAAGCCGAAGTTCAGACTGCAACTAAAACAACTCAGAACTAAACGAACAAAAATCACATGACCTATATGTAGAGTTTGACATTTCACTGTTTTGAAGTAAAATGAAATTTTAGATGATTTGAGGCGGGGTTTTCTCATAGAAAAACCGTGCGTTACAAATTCAATTTTCATAATAAAATTTTTTCAAACATTTTCTTTCAAAATTGCTTTGCGTTATGCATGTCTGACTAGCATCCCTAACAAATAATCGATTCACTTCCGTTTTCAGTTATTCTTAGATATTCTTATATATATATATATATATATATATATATATATATATGCGAATGGTGCTAGGTAACTTGCTCTGGTTACATTTCTTAAATTAAATAAATCTTAAATTAAATAGGAAGAATTAATGTAGTAATGCATTAATTAAGTCAGTATTTTTATTTTATTATAAAGTGAAAATTTTAATAATTTAAAGTAAATTATAAAAGAAACTATGATATATCTGAAAAATATTTTATTTAGAAAAAGAGTTGGATTTAAAAAAATCAACCTTTTATAGTTTATAAATGTGTAGCAATTATAACTTAAAAATTTGAAAACAATTTAGTAAATGCCTTTCCCTTTATGGATTACGGCTTGATGGCCAATTAGCCAGCGCTCTGGCCATTGGTACCACTGGCTTCTGGTTCAAACCCTGGCAGTGGTATAGATGTTTGTTTGGGGTTCAGAAACCACGTTAAGTTGTAGGTCCATGTCTAATTAGCCTAAAGTGAGCACAAGATGAGCGATAAACCAATCCTTTATGGTTTTTTAGTACATTTTTGACTGCGTATAAACGAATATGCAAATTAACACATTTTATATATCTGCCACTACAACAATTAATTTTCTGGATAATGATGCTGGACGAATAGAGAAGAAAGGATATTATCCTTCCCAGGTGTTTTTAATGGTAACTACCATGTTTTGAAAACGCAATGGAAGACTTTCTAGAAATCTCTCAGATTATCCCATTGCTAATGAAAGGCATTCATAGATGTTAAAAGAATCACCATGCAGTTGTGAATTTTTGCATGCTATCTACGAGCACTAAACAACAGCAATAACAATCTATCGCTAAAACAAGTTGTAATACTGTAACCAGGAGGAGTTACCATTAGCATTGTCATAATTAAACCACAAATGCCTGCATGAATAGTTAGGAAATATTAGATATGTCAACTGTCGTACATTACCTTTAAAGGATTAGTTAATTTAATACTATGAAAATTAATCATTTTAGAAAGTAGCCCTAATGGAATACAGGAATCATTATCTAAGATCTATACGTAACTAGTAACGAATTTATTATAGAACTGTTGATAGATGGTTACAAGAGTTGGTTTATCCTCGAGAAAGCTATTAATGACTGATACAGACCCATGAACCAGTCTAATCATGAATTTCAAGAATAACCAGAATACTTAGTGTCAACAGCAGAGTTTTAGCTGTACCACTAGTTGTTTGATACGGTAAACATCCGGTTTGAAGACGGAAATGGATGAATCGATTACTTGTTAGGGGTGCTAGTCTGACATATGCGATGCAAAAATAAATTTGAAAGAAAAAAAATACAATGGTTATTATGAAGTGTTTTTCATCTTATATTCTTTTTATTATTATCCGATTTAAAATTTTAATTATGAAAAATTAAAATTATTTTTATTTTTATTAAAACCGCTCCAAAAATCTCCTCATTTCACTGCATCATTTGAATATGTCCCACTTGGAAGCCTGCCAATTTTTCCCAATCGGTGGTTAAACTAATGATTGTAGTTTAACCACCTACAATGAAACATAGTTTACATTGTAGGTTTTAATATGAAACATAATTAACATTACATGCTAACATTATGAAACATAGTTTACATTACATGGTTTATATCACAAGATAGCTTGTAGCGATAGCTTGTAGAATAACAATACCTCCAAGTTATGTAATAGGTGGGTCCGACGAAAATCGCTAAGTTGAATTAACGTTAAGTTGGAATACAGCTGTGCAAACATCAAAGATAAAAAAAAAACATCAAAGACTAATAAAAACCCCAGCTTAGAAGAAAAGTATTTAATAATATCGATGATCTTTATTGAGTAAACATCCAATAATTTTCCATATTTTAAAGTTTTTCACTGTCTAAATATTCAACAAATATTTTGAAAACACGCCATTTTTACTTGTACAATTTTAAGTCTCCATTTTGTAAACTTTTTATTTGCCTTCGATAAAAAAAATTCAAAATTCACCCTCTTAAATATACAACAGTTATCTTGAAGACATGCCCTTTTTCCTTGCAAAATTCAAAAAGTTTCAATTCTCTAGACTTTTATACAAAAAATTTCTTTGACAAAATTTACATTGAATAAATTTACAATTTAAAACAGTCCCGTATGGGTACGAGTTAGGATAGCCCTACTGTAGCCCATGCATGTCGTAAAAGGCGACTAAAGTCGGTAACCAGTGCCCAGGGGTATAACCGGGGTGGTAAAGTCAGACTTCTCCCTTTGGGTACCCCATGTCTTTGTGCAGCAAGGTCAAGGACAAAAAGAAGCTGCATTTTTTTACCCTTTGTCATGACTCGTCAGTGGATTCGTGGTCTTGCATTTAGATGTTGATGTTCGACCAAGTGGGATAAGAAACAACAACAACAACAATTTACTACAATTACAGATTTTATTACAAGCAATTACAAAAAAATATTTGACAATAATGGTTAAAAAATGAAAACATTGATAACGTTGGGGATTTTTCACATTTAAAACACACTAGAATATGTTATATTTATTGTTAAAAAAGAAAACGAATAGTGCTTTAGAATTAAGAAAGAATGAACACTAACTTATAATGACATTACTTTTATCATTAAATCCAAAATGTCAGCTGAAAATTGTAAGGGAAAACAAAAATCGACAACGTGAACAACATAAATGTTGCAATTTAATATAAAAGAGAGATAGAGAGTTAAATGAGTTTTTAATTAATATTTTTGATTCTAAAACTGATATTGAATCTATAAATAATCTTAAGAAAATTGAATAAAAAAATCAACAACTGCAAAACTCTGAGTTCGCATGTCAGAGTTAATAACGATATTTCATTGACTTCTATCTGCTAAACTGTATTGATAAAAGTCAAACGAATTGTGAAAAGTATAACGTTGAAATGTCCTGCATTTGAAAAGAATAACACAATCATTTCTGCTTCTTTTCTTTGCAGCTTGCAATTGTAATATTCGAGGATCTGCCCGAGACGACTGCGAGCAGATGAGTGGCAGATGTGTCTGCAAGCATGGAATTTTGGGAATGAAATGCGACATTTGTCCTGAAGGCACGGTGCTTGGTGAAGACGGATGCATGGACGGTAAGCTGTGGTGCAATTTTTTATAGTGATCCACAGAATTCTGCAATCCGTCATATAAACTTTTATATATATCCTATTCACAGCCTATACAAAACATTTAAGTTATATAATATATATTTATAGTATTTAAATCAAATGGCCTTATATATTTTTTTTTTTTTTGACAGGTTTATGATAATTATGCCTAAAAATAAATTATTACAGATATTTGCTGATCCACTTAGCCTTGTGTATATTTACACGTAATCTGGTAACAACCACTGCAATAAACTTTAAAGTGGAACCTGCTTTAGGCGAATCCCATAAAATATCAAAAGAACTCTTAAAATAAACTTTTGCCAATGTCTAATATTTTAATAGCTGAATTAAAATATTAATTAATATAAAATGTATTAATTAAGTTAAGCATATTAATTTTCATTATATTCCATTAAAAATAATTTATAGAAAAATAATATTATTATTACATATAAACTAATAATAAATATAAAAAAAAAAACAATGTATTTAAGAATTTGCATCAAGGCCGTTTACAATACGTAATTAACTGTTATTTGCTTATAGTACGGCAGAAAGCTTCTCTTTTCTCCACAAACCATTCAATAACCTGATGGTCAATTGTCTAGAGCTCTGGCCATTGGTGCCGCAGGTTCGAATCCCGGCGGTGGCATGGATGTCTGTTAGTGATTTGAAATCCACGTTAAACTGTAGGTCCCGGTCTAACTATCCCAAAGTGTGCACAAAATGACCGTAGAGCGTCAAACCAAGCCACTTCCTATACTTGGGGCTATGTAGCAATTATAAAGGGAAGGGTGGAGCATTCGTTGGTCTCTTGTAGTCCTACTTAAAGGTGTTAAGGGGATGGGAAATTCTTCCCGAAGGAATTTTAGGAGTTACTACCCTGCTTACTTATATTTATTAAAAGCAGGGTTAACTTAAACTATGTTATTTATATTTACTATATGCAGCATTCATTTGTTTACTTATTCGTTACCCCATTTACTGGAAATATACCATCAACAGGACTATCAATGTGAGATGCTTTGCATAGTCATAATCTCCTTCTTTCTGAATGCAACTATTGCAAAAAGGACCGTTTGGTATTTATATTTTGAGCCCCTCGGCTTGCTGCCACTGCCCATTATGTCTAAGTCTAGATATAGCCATGAATCTTCTAAAACTAGCCTTTGTGACAAAAATCCCCACCTATTTACAAGATGCGTGTGTCATTGCATTATGTATTTTTTTCCATTTAGATTTCGCACTGAAACATAATATGAAATTACTATTTTTATACCAGTTTATTTTTATTTTATGCATTTCATAGCATTGTGATAATTAATGAATTTGCTTTGATAAATGGTGTCGGCAACTCCTTTTTTCCACAAATTCAAATTCTATGAAAGATGACTATAGTTTCACTTTAATTGCTCTAAGAATGCCAGATAAAAACCTTGGAAAGTGGCATTAAATAGCAAGAAAATAGAATGCTTCAAGCTATTAATAATCCCTGACCTGACATTCTCTTTCAAGTTAATGGTCACGAAACAATTGTCAACATTATCTAAGTGTTCCAGAAACTCAAAATGAGGAGTTTCACCTTCAGGAGTAGAAGAGAAGTTAAAAGAGGGCAAGTAACAAATCGATAAAGCTCGTTTGTATAAAACGAGTTTTCATTAATTACACGGTAGTTTAATTATTTACGACAGAAGTTTTTGTTTGATAGATTCGAAATTCTTCAGAAAAATAGTGTTTCGAAAATTCTCATTAAGAACATCATACAAATTCAAATTATTACCGATACTTTGATATAATTATATATAATATTTTCCAAAAAAAAAAAAAAAAATAAGCTACTCAAGTATATTAAAATAAAAAAGAAACAGTGTCACAATAATACAGCATGCCTGAATCATGGCACCATGATAGCGAGTTCTGCTGGCACGCAGTAATGTTAAGGTTCGAATTTGCTGGTGATATCTGTTGCAGTTACAGCTTTTAAAAACGTGGCGATTCTATATGAACTGATATATCATGTGCAGGCAGTCTCATAATGACAGCAAAGCTAAAGAGAAGTTTTCTTGGTGTTTTTACTACATGCAAACTATACAACATGCTTATTTTACATTATTAATTATTACAGTATTACATTATTGTTACATGCAAATTATACGACATGCTTATTTTACATTATTAATTATTACAGTATTACATTATTATTACATGCTTATTATTACATTATTAATGATTACAGTATTACATTATTATTACATGCTTATTATTACATTATTAATGATTACAGTATTACATTATTATTACAGTATTGCTTATTATGAATTATACACATTATTATTACATGCACTTAGCTTTAAAATTTTCCTTGGAAGTCAATACATTTTCTTCATCATTAATCAGGGAGTTGTTTGTTGCATATATAAATGGAGTAGGAAGACGACTGATGCTCAACATTTAAAAATATATAAATAAGGAAATATTATGCAACTGAATGGGGCTTTCTAAAAATCAATTCACGCAGAAGAAAGGCCTCCAGAATACCTCCAGAAAAAAATCGTGTATTTTATATTGCTTATTCTCCCATATGTCTCTACTGTTGGTCCCGGTCTAATTAGCCTAAAGTGGGCCCAAAATGACCGTAGAGCAACAAACCAAACCATGCCAAATCCATATGTCTCTAAAGTGTCGTGTAGTATGCTAGGGTACGTTTTTGGTCCAATTTCGACCGCTCACTTACATGAATTTTAAAATGCAAATGGACTGTTGTTACTACAGTAAAGTCTTGAAGAGCGCTGATTTTAAAAACTCAATTTTGCACATACGCGTTGTCATAAAAGTCTCTATTTAATTCATCAAACACTACATTTTCTTCACGCAATTTAAAGTATTTCCATTAGTTGAAAATGAAACCCAAGGAATAATATAAATTGCAGACGGAAATGGCGGCGGGGAAATTTACAAATATGGTTGCGAGAGAAGTCAATGAATAAATAGAGATTATCGAGAAATTACAAATGGATCACCTTGAAATCGCATATGCTTCCTGAGTTTAAATTATTTATTTTTATTTTTCCATTTTGCAGAACGCGATTTTTCAGTGAGAGTGATTTTGTAGTGACGTAATTTCCCCTTTCGGAAAAAAATTGCTGTAATTGTAAATAATTGCAAAAAATTATTTATAGATTTGTATAAAAAGGTTAACTATTTCGATGTCGAAAACAAAAAGAATCCTGGAACCATCACGAACATTGAGAATTACATTTTTTTCCGAGATCATATCTCTTACTTTGAAACAATGATAATCAGGCCATTACCAATGATAAAAAAGAATGAAATTACTCTGTTTAAATGCGACCTGATAGCCAATTGTCTATCGCTCTGAACTTTGGAACCAAAAATTCCAGGTTCTTACCCTGGCGGTAGCATAGATATTTGTTGGTGCTTCGGAATCCACGTTAAACTGTAGGTTCCGGTCTAATTTTCCTAAAGTGGGCAAAAAACGACCGTAAAGCGACAAATCTCTCTATAAATAATTTTCTAAAATTTAGTGTCTGGATGCAAGCGATTTAGGTCCGGAACAGTGTGATTTCGTTTAGATTGCTAAATGGAGAAAAAGATTTATTTAACAATATATTTCACAAACTTCATTAGTCGTTTCAAAATAATAAAATGAATCATACAGTATTTTTTATTTATAACTATAATCATTCAGTGATTGCTGTTCTTCAGAATCTTTGGCGAAGTCAGTCCCTGGTTCCTGCAATCAACTTCACTGCAAGTTCGGAGCCATCTGCAAGGAGTCCGGAGGGAGGTCTCAGTGCTTCTGCGAAATCCGGTGTCCGTCGACGAGTCACCCTTCACCCGTGTGCGGTTCCGATGGTAACACATACGCCACCAAATGCCAGATGAGCGTCTTCAGCTGCCGGTACCAGAAATCTATAGCTTTACGACAACAAGGTCCTTGCAAAACTGGTAAGTTGAACAACAAAGGAATATTTGCAAAAGGAAGAAAATTATTTTGCAGTGTGTAATAATAAATGTTTTTTAATGATCTGTTGTTGTTTTCGAATTCCGGATGCGTTCATTTGCTACTAGAAAGGAAGATACATTACAGATTCAATGTTATCTAATGAGTGTTCAAATTTTATAGTTTGGACAAAATTACATGAATTTACAATATTTCCAAATAAACCGCATGACAGGGATTGATTGCTGCCATTGCAAAGGTCCACCACCTTTTTGTTTGGTGTTTAGTGCAGGAGTACTATGGAGTCCCCTGCTACACAACGCCTTATGTCGTCAAAATTTGGAATGGTTTCCAATAACGACATTTTATAATTGATGGAGAGAAAACAATTTAAAAGATATATCTTAAAAGAATGCTAGCATAAATTTCTTAAGTTGATTAAATTCATTATATATTCTAGTTGGCCTTGTCACCTTGAAGAAAATAATTTTCGAGTATTATAAATATATTACTGTCTCATGTACTGATAAAGAAAAGAGAATTGAATTTAAAACATTTTTATTTGGAATCAATTTAATCTAATTATCTTGTGTTGATTATCTATTTCACATGAATTGTTATTGGTAATGCTACATAATGTCTTATTAAATTCAAAATGCGCTTTTCTTTTAGGTGGAGTGATAATAGGGGCCGAGGACATCTCCCCCCGACGGCAGGCCCCGTCAGGAGGTCGACGGTCCAGAAGACCACTTTCGATCAGTATGAATCCAAATCCACGAGGGATGTGAGCCACTCGGAGCAGTTTTACTTGAGCACAGGACCAACCACCTCAAAACCACCCATTGACGGTAACGTGTTTCTTGAAATATTGGTAATTTACTGTTTAATCCAATACGCACGTGGTAGGTATCACGATATGTTCTTAAAGTGTCAGGCCTTCTTAAGATTTGTAGATTATTCATTTTCCTGAACTGAATTAAGCTAAAAAAATGTACTGTACAAAAATTAACAATTATAAATTATGAATCGGGGAATATACAAGGGGATGTTAAAAAAAATTATTTCTCATATTTGTAAATATATCAAGAAACCCCTTCACAGAAACTGATTGAAATTTTAATTTAAGGTATTTTAAGTAGTATGCGTTCAAGAATCATATGTAAAACAACTATTAAACTCTTACAGTTATCCTTACAGAGGCACAATTTCGAAAATTTCAAATGGCAACACCTGCATTTTTATTAGAGAAGGTATTTCCATAGTTAAAAACCATAAATAGCGTTGCAACGATACCTGTAGCACCAAAATCACTTGACGGTAGCCAGATTAAGAAGAAAGTGAAAACGACCTATTATGTTAGAAAAGAAACAGAAAGCAAAACAACTTAATGTGTTTTACAAATTTTTCTCTTGACCTTCTTCCTATACGATGACACTTTACATGCGGCAGATGGTGTATAGCCCTGCAACACATATCATGGCAAGAGGAATCCGTCCAACCTGATGTCTGAAGGCACCTTTCAGATCAAATGCAGTTTGCGGATTAAATGCACACATTTTAGATTTAACGTTTCCATATAGCGAAATGTTGTATCTGAAGTTGCGTGGATGCAAGATGGCCCTCCTCATTTGTGATGTCTTCTAACAAATGTTTTTTAACATAACATTTTAGTGACTACCATAATTTAACACAACATTTAGTGACTACCATTAATTATCTCTCGCCATTTCACGTTTCTTTGACTCCCAATATTACTCCAGGGGACCTGGTGGCCGAGTGGCTAGCGCTTTGGCGCCCTTTACCACAGGTTTCGGGTTCGAGTCCCGGCGGTGCCATGGATGTTTGTAGTGGGTCGGAATCCACTTTAAACTGTAGGTCCCGGTCTGTTTAGCGTAACGTGTGCACAAGATGACCGTAGAACGACAAACCAAACCAAACGCAATATCACTCCAATTGATTTCTGATTGTATATTGATTACTTGATTCGATTTTTTTATTCGTTTATTAATTTAGAAATATCTAAGTGTTGAATTTAATTAATAATATCATTGTTCAAAGTTTCATTGATTCTTGAAAATTATATTAAAATAAATCAATGGTTACTTTTTTTTTCCTTTTATGCTCAGATTATTTAAAAATAAATCTTTTATGGGAAAAAAAAATAACTAGATTCTTTTATTTCAATGTACACCTTAACCGGATTTAAATATATTTTTCTAGTTTATTTACAGATTTTTTTAGTTTTTAACTTCCTTATTGAAAAAAATAGAGCATTCGAGCTTATTTAAATGAAAAAAAAAGTACTTATCAAAATCCAAAAAGAGAACAAAGTAATAAAAAATATAATCGAAGTTATTTGAAATACAACGGAATCAAAAGAAGAAAAAATGTTTGCAATCAAGGAGCAGAAACACGTTTTGAGAAGGAGAGAATTAATAAATTAAATCAAGTTATTGTATTCATGCTTTTTCTATTCCAGAGAAATTTCATCAAAAACATAAAGTGTTTAATTAGGATCACTAATTCTCGATTCAATGAATAAAGCGATTGATTTAATTTATTTTTTTATAAAATATGTTAATTTAAACAATTCTCTAAAAATATATTATTATTTTTTTTTTTTTTTTCCTTTTACAGCTGAAATACCTCCTTGATTAATGTTTTTTTTTTTTTTCTGGTTAATTTTTTATGTGTATAAAAATTATTTTCAACTTTCAAAACTTTTCTCTTTAAATTACTGCTTTTTTATTAAATATTAGCAATTAATACCTTGAAGGGTTTAACTTTGTATGTAGAACTTGTGTGATTGAGATATCAATACAGCAAAAGAAGCAACTCGGAAAGTTCCCATTTTTATGGTGGGAATGGATATTATTAATCTGTAGAACAGAATCTCTGGCGTTTGCTACCACAAGTTTCGGGTTCCAGTCCCAGCGGTGCCATGGATGTTTGTAGTGGTTCGAATCTTCTTTGCCGTAGGTCCCGGTCTCATATGACTGTCGAGCGTTGACAGTAGAGTTGGCAAACCTACCCCGTAAGAAGAAAAACATCTCACATCTCGAAATCTACCAGTAGGTAGGCGGCTGTGGCCCACAAAGGCTGTTGCGCCAATGATGATAGAATAGAATGATTTTTAGTTGGGCTCGAGAAGGAACAGGCATGATTTGGTTTGTCTCATTACGGTCATATTTTGCTACCTCTGGACTAATTAGACCAGAATCTACAGTTTAACTTGGATTTCGAAGCACTAACAAACATCCTTGAAACCGCCAGGATTCGAACATGAAACCTGTGGTACCAGAGATCAGAGCGCTAGCCAATTAGAGAAAGAATAGGAGAGTAACTTGCGAACCCCATAAACGACCCCTTTGTTATGCGGATTACGGATGGGGGCCTGAATGGTCGAGTGGCTAGCGCTCTGGCGCTCGGTACCACAGGTTTCGGGTTCGAGTCCCAGCGGTGCATGGATGTTTGTAGTGGTTCAGAATCCATTTTAAGCCGTAGGTCCGGTCTCATATAACTGTAGAGTATTACGGAGCAAAAGTCAGACTTCTAACTACGGACGCTCCTTCACAACAGAAGCTGCTTCCTTCCCCTTCAAACATGAGTCCCTACGGGTTCGTGGGCTTGGTCTAGATTAGATTTCTACCAAGTGGGATAAATAACAACAACAACAAAATTGTACAGATGAAATGTAACACTTGCATCTGAGGGTTGAAATGTGATAGTCCTACTATAATTTGAAAAGAATGGCGGGATTCTTGCAGATGGTACTTTTTGAATTGTTCGTTCAAAATAGTAGAGAAAGTTTAGCTGGCTAGGTGAAGCTGAAAGATTTACAAATATTCCCTTCCAGTGGCAATTGATTTTAAGCCATAATGACTGGTATCCGAAAGCAACCCTTTATGCAAAAATGTGGTAAAATGTGTTTAGAGTATTTTTCTTGCGGTTGAAATGTAATAGTCCTACTATAATTGGAAGAGAAGTATGAGATTCTTGCAGATGATACTTTTGGAATTGTTCGTCTAAAATAGTGGAGAAAGGGTAGCTGAAAGATTTACAAATCTTCCACTCCAGTGGCAATTGATTTTAAGCCATAATGACTAGCATTCGAAAGCAACTCTTAATGTAAAAATGTGATAAAATGCAAATCTACAAAGGTTTTTCTTTTTTCTAAGAATATTTTGACCTTAATTACTTGGGTGTTCCAGCGGCTTATTCCACTCCAGGTGCAGTCGGCTTTGTTGTCGTGGTTTCTTTCTTCGTGGAGTCTCTGCCGTCTGAAAGAAATCTTCCCCGCCGTCTCCCGCTCACGCTTCATTAACCCTTTAAGTGAATGAAATGCTCGATTTGTTAACTCGCATCCATCAACGCAGATAGACAATCCGCTAAATGAAGCGCAAAGAAGCGCCTCTGGGGTACGTTTCCCATTAAATGAGCTTTCTGGCTTTTTGTCCGAGGAATTGCAGATAACTCGTATTCTTGTTGTGTGGCGTTAAATGTTCACACAAAAGGCATTGCACAATACAAAAAAAGTACCCAATAAAACTTATAACGCTTAAACAAATCTGTGGAATATAATTATTTTACCTTATTCTGCAATACGTCATTTAAAAAAAAAAAAGGGCAGCTTATTGTTTACATATACTCACATACACACAAGTTCTTACATGCACTCAATGCATGTTAACGATACCTATACAAGCAAAATTTGTTCATCTATATACATAAGAATGATACATGCACAAATATACATGCGAATCATACTCACACACATTCGCATATATACATGCGAATCATACTCACACACATTCGCATATATACATGCGAATCATACTCACACACATACACATATATACAGGCGAATCATACTCCACATACACATATATACATGTGAATCATACTCACACGCATACACATGAAAATTACACATATGCACGCAGTCCGTATGCAAACCACAAACACTCATAAAAATGTAAAACGCACCGACCTTACAAGCAAGTTGCATACAAATATGGAGACAATATGAATACACACAAATGTTCATTAAATGCACACACTTGTTCAACACACGCAACGTATACATACATTCACATGTGCACCACACTCATTGTACATCAAGCGTGTATATATCGTACAAAAACCAGAAAAATGCAGCTCTCTTTGCAATTCAAGATATTAAAACTACATTTCTTTTCCAATTTTGCTGATTTCCTTGCTTGTTTCTCTTTTACCTTTATTTTTATATTTCTATCTGTTGTTTTTAATCTAATTTTTTTAACTTCTTATGCAGTGCTATTTCGATATAGCTTTACATATAAATATCATGATATTTATTTTCATTGCTATTGCTAATGCATACTTTACATCTGAATTTATTTTTATTTCTCTTTTATCTCTCTCAGTCCTTAATGGAATTGATATAGAGGCACAAGAACATTTTTTGTATAGTGAATATTATTGTATTCCTTTCTTTATACTACTGATTGTGTTTCAAATCTCTCTCTTTCAATTTGTTTTGTGTTGCTAGGTTTCTTACGGTATGCTCTCACTCTATATATGCATATACAAACATAAAAACACAGGTAATGGAATAGAACAGAAAGAAAAAGTTGACAAGAAATTTAACAGAAATACTAAAACAAATCCATTAGTAGTAACAGCTGTTAAAAACTTTTTCATGAATCCTACTCTTGAAATTAATAAGATACTTTTCTGCTGTAGATACTTTAACGATTTAGTTCACCATTGGCGATGTGTGAAACATATACAAAAATGTTGCTATATTATCCGTTTATCATACTTATAATTTCTCTCGAAAGCAATATTTAAAAGTAAAATTTATTTACTTCTGTCTTCTTCAATACTCATTTATAACTTTTACTCATTAAGGATATTTTCATTTAATAAAGAAAGAATTAATACTAAGTAAAAAAAAACTTGTGATAAAATGATACATTAATTACGAATTTTTGACTGCTCATTCGTAATGTACAACGAACTTATATATCTAACACCTATAATGTAAACGAAAAACAAGCAATATAAAAAAAAAATTGTTAAAGTTAATTCCTACTTTTTTTTTTTCACTACATTGCAGAAAGTCCTTTATAAATAATTTCATTCATTTTTTAAGTTTATCTGGCGCCCTCTATTGGTAGATATAGGCAACTTAAATCTAAAAAAAAAAAATAAAATTAATTAATTAAATTTAATTAATGAATTAATATTTGAATAAACTGCATTAACATCAAGTGTCATCCCCTACAAGTTTAAAAAAAAAAAAGGTATTTGAACTTGAGTGGATGAATAAAAAGTATTTTAAGAACGATTGAATATTTGAACAAGATATATAGGAGAGTGTGAGCTAATAGAAGGAATTAAATAAAGCGGAGCACGCCGTTTTACAATACACGAAGCGGTGAGCACGAACGTCTAAGATTCCAGGTCACCCAAATGAAATTGACTTTGATTATTTACATGCTTTTTCTGATCGAAACAATAATTGTTAAAGGTTTGCAACAGTTGCAGGTACTGTACGGTACTTCGTAAGAGATAAGTACAATTTGTTGGAACCAATTGAGTGGTAATGACACGATTTTGTTATTATGCTGCTTTTTAGTGAAAATAAATATTATTTGAAATTAATATTCTTCTTCAATGGCACAATACCCCCCAAGGAGGGTCAAGGCCGTAAATTCTGTCAAAAACACCCCATTCGAATGTTATTAATATTCAGCTATATCCTTGTTTTCAATATTATTGCTTATTGTTGTGTTATTGTTTTCATATTATGGTTTGTTGCTGAACCTTTTGATATAAGATCTTATGGAGAAAGATAATTGATTAAAATGTCCAGCAGTTTGACTCCAAAATTCCAGCAAATGTCCAGCAACGCCGTAAATGTAGCAAAGTCAGCATTACACTAGGGTGCACAGGGCAACAGGGTTGTTTGTCTCACGGCACCAACAAAACTTTGAAACAATACCAAAGAGCCGCTATACGTGGGGAGTTCGAATCCTCCTAACAAAAATAAATGGAAAAATTTAAGGATTTATTATGCCAACCTCCGTTCAGTAAGCCAGCGGTAACTGTCGTAACCTAGTATGCAGGATGGCTCTCGTACAAATTCGCTGGCGGTGGCAATTGCAATTACTGCTTGCATTCCACAGACTTGTCATTGTCCCACACGAAAGAATGAGTTTCCAGTGTTAGTGCACCCGCCCATGGAAGGGAGGATTTAACATTCACCAGCAATGGAACCACTGTAGGGATTACTGATATTGGATATTCATATACCCTGATTTTTTGTAGTCTAACTAACTAACTCCATGGCATTCCGTTTACCTACAGGCAGGTTTTGATACAGGAAATCGTTTCCTTTTAAAGGGTAGAGTTGCCAGATGCCAGACCTACGCTCAACTCTCTACAGTCATATTAGACCCAGATCTACGGTTTAAAGATGGCCTGATAGCCAATTGACTAGCGCTCTGACCTTTGGTACCACAGCCTTCAGGTTCAAATCCTGGTGGCGTCATGTATATTTGTTGCTGGTTCGATATCCACTTTAAACTGTAGGTCTCGGTCTGTTTAGCCCTCGTGTGCACAAGATGACCGTAGAGTGACAAAACAGACCAAACCAAACCAAACTACAGTTTATAGTGGATTCCGAACCACTACAAACATCTATAGCATAGCCGAGACTCGAACCCCTGAAACTTGTGGCACCTACACCAGAGGTTACTGCTTTCCAAACTAAACACACCTTATAAAAAAAAAAGAGTATGAAGCTCCTAACATCGATAATTGAGATATTTGATGGAATTTTTGTGCTAATTTGGGGCAATTACCACTGAAACTTCCTCCCAGAAGACAACGTCCTCCTCTCATACGATTTCATAGCTATAATCATGGCGAACATGGGTGGAACCCAAGGCCAATTGTTCAACAAAAAACCATAACAAATTGGAACATAATTAAATTCAAATCCCTCTTGAACTATCAGTAAACCTACTGCACTATCTCATCTGTCTCACCCACTTGATCATTTTTCTTTTTTTCTGCTATAGAAAGATATAATAAAGCATATGACGGATTTGCAATTGCTAACATTAAATATACATAAAAAAAAAACTAAAAACTAAAGCTGTAAATTTCTAAAATAAATAAAACCGCTGACAAAAGAAAAAAATTCCTTTTCTCTAATTAGTAAAATTTTTAAATGCAAAAATAATTATAGATTAGATTTTACTATTCAAGAGCTTTATTCTAAGTTTGTCTTATTTACGTTTGCATGGTTTAGCAATCAATTAAGCACAATTCCAATTATACAAATGGATGATCTAGTACCTTACCTGGCGTGATCACAGACAATCGCTTTTAAATCTTTTTTCACTGACTGTATTAGAAATAACAATATTTGTTCAAGTGAAATTAATTTCCTTAATGTTTTTGACATTTAGTCTTTTATTCTATAATTAATATCTTTGCTTCAATGCTTTCTCTTTCAAGCATTTTCCAGTAATGCCAGATGAATTGCTTAAATTATTTTTATTAACCTGTTTATTCACATTTCTTTTTATTCTTTTTCTAAGAAATAAAGCGAACTTTATATACGAGTATATTTATGATTTTCCCATTTTGTTGACTTTGAAAGTGGTAAAACATGTATAAAAGACATATAATAATAACATATAATAAACATTTTTATTCGATATATAATATGATCCTTTTAGTGAATTACCTGTTTCATAGCCATAAATGATTGTATGACCAAAGACAAAACCAGAAAATACATCTATATTTTGCTTAGAAAAGAATCATTTGAATGTTTGGGGTATTTTTCCTGTGTAATGCATTATGTTATACATTAAAAAACGTGAAATTTATAAATTATGCCAACTGTCAAGCTTTTTACAAATATTAATTAACTGCATTATGTTAATTTTGTATCTTAATTAATGTGTGTTTTTTAATTTCAGATAATCCCGTTGAAATCCCTGCCTTTTCCGGGGTTCTTTCTTGAACTTCCGAAGTTGCAGGCTTACACGCGCCTCTCTTTAGAGCTGGAATTCAAGATATTTGGCAGCAACGGCATCATACTCTACAACGGCCAGAGTCCATCGGGATCTGAGATTTCGTGTCTCTCTCTGTCAGAGACGGATTTGTTGAATTTAGGTGAGTTTGTCTTCGGTTATCTTTTGAACTTCTTATTTAGTTAACTGCATTGAGTGAACTTCTGATTATTTAGTTACCTTCAACGAGTGAACTTCTGAATATTTTATTACCTTCAATGAGTAAACTTCGTATCATGTTCCCTCCTCTTTTTACTTATTCTAAGCTTACAAATGTCATGTAGATGGACATATAATTCTTTATTAATGAGACAGAAAGAACAGCATTATTATAGGATAGCAAAATGATGGGAAGTTTGTGAGACTGAACTGTGTGACAACTATAGAGTCGCCGAATTCACACTTAACGAGGAGTAAACATTTTTTTAATATCGAAACTTATTAATCACGAAACTAAAATATTGCTGTTGCGTGGGATGCCTTAGGGAGGACAAGTTTATTGGACGATCCTTTCCCGAGGAACCGTCATTCCGGTCTTAACATACGTGACTTTTGGCTTTGGGCATGATTCAGTAGCATTATTTGTCTTTCTGTGTTCATCTGTTTGTCGAAGCAGGGAGATTTAATTCATTGAAATATCCAGAACTTTCTAGCAAATATGCTTCGAGCTATAGTAGAGAATTCGATACTTCGAGGCACGTGTTTGATAAACAGGATGGACAAAGCAATGTATACATAATGGATGCACAGATGCATGCAGTTATGCATATCGATACTGATGCATGTGAAATGAATGGAAGAAAACCACAGAAAATTATCAGCTGTACATATTTAATTTCATTTTATGCAATAAAAATAAAATAACTTAATAAAAAAAATGGCAAAGAAAGAAACATATAGAGATTTAATGGTTATATTACATTAATTTATAAGCGTTTCAATATTTTCTAAGAAAACAGAGCTAAAATTGTTGAATCAAACGGTTTTTTTTTTTTTTATTTATTACTTAAAATATCCATGATAATATGCATGAATATTTTCAGTATTAATAAATTTAATGGACATATATTTTATTCATGCATAAAGCAGTTTGTCATACCGTCAAAAATATGTGTTCATCAAATGGACATGCACATTCTAATGCTTCATTTAGCAACTACTATAACTACATTGTTGAGAGCATTTTAAAATTGTTAACATTTTGGGAAATAAGTATCATAGACATAATAGAAATTATGCACATACAGAACCTTCTTTCCCAGACAACACATTATTGGCGAAAGAACTTATGTTTTAGTCAGTAATGAAAATAAAATATTGAATAAAATATTTTTATAATACTTAAATGTGATTTTTTTATTAAATTGAAGAATGGAACATGTTCTCTGTCTTAAAAGTTTTACGAACTATTTGAAAATCTTTCAAGCAAATTATGCATTTCATTTTAATAGCCTTATGCTGAAATGGGCCTGAAAAACTAACGGGAACTTTTTATCTGTGCCAAAATCCTAGAATATATACCAATAAAATTAGTATTTCTTAAAATGTATTACAATGTCAGTCGTATTTCTTTCCTAGTCGTAACTATTGTTTTTTTGTTTTGTTTTTTCATTTCTATTGCAGTTGCTTTTCGTTGTTGTTTTTCTGAACATATATTATTATCTGTACTATAATCTCCTTTTTATGAATTCCAAGTTTCGAACTGTTTGTTCCAAGGTTTCCTTTCATAAATTTCGTAAAGTGAAACTTTAATTTTCTTAAAGCTATAGTAATTTGCAAAGTTTACAACTTAAAATAAATAATATCTTGAGCAAATTGCAGTTCAAGCTTTCATAGAGCAAAGAATATCGTGTTATTAGTGGTATATGAAATTATTGCATTCAAATGGATAACGATTGATATAATCGACTCTACCCCCGCAGTCAGGCAAAATTTGAGTTCTAGACGAAGCAGAGGATGCTGCCTTACCCCCCCAGATGCCATCTTTGGTAGTGATTGTTCAAAGTTCAATGGCACAAGTTCACTCAAATTATTTTCTAAACTGTAAAGGGTTTTTCATTCTTTAGGCTCTGTAATAGGTGTGTGTAGTGCAGTAGTTAGACAGAATTTTTAAAGCGTTGCAGCAAAGGTGAAAATGAAGTAATATTTTGATTATATATTTGACAATATAGAATTTAGCAATTTCTGCTCTTACTTAACTCTCCAGAACAATCGCTTTGTTGAATATCACTGAAAAAAATATCAGGAAACATGAAATACTAACAATTTAGTATATGAGAGTAATGTTACTTAAAATAATTTAATTTTTCCTCAAAATATTATTTTTATTTTTTGTTACCTTAATGTAATCTAAGTTTGTAATACATAATATTGGTCAGGGGTATATGACTATTATGTATTACAACCTTAGATTCATAGTTGTACATTCTTTTCAAATAATGATTGTCTTTTCAAAATGAGTAGTATTTTTACCCTCATATTGTGACATTCTCCATTCATCGTTGTAAAAAAATCAATCCAAATAACAACCAGTTGTTTGTTCAAAGTGTGATATAATTGGACAAAGTTGGACCTCATTAAATCCACCGATTGTTCAGTAAAAAGGTAAAAAAAAAAAAAAAAAAAAAAAAAAAAAAAAAAAAAAAAAACCGGTGTATATGTGGGGAGGGAATAAATCGATTTCCTATTTGGAGTGTAAGTGGCGTAAAGCAAATTTGAAAGAAAAATTTTTTAAGCTATCGAAAATTTTTTTAAATCTACCTCAAAGGTTTTAGCTTAAAGTAGATATGTGTTGCCTAACTACATTTTTTCTCATACCGAGTTATTTCAAACCATAGGAATGCAATCATACTATTTCAATCGAAACGTTTTCTGCAAAACTTAGTACCATATTAACATAGAGTACTATTTTTTCTTTTTCTTTCAGATACAACTTGGGAAGTGGACCAGTTATCCTGAAATCACCTCACCGCCTGCAACAAGGAAAATTCCACCGATTAGTGGCCAAACGATATTTGAGGGATGGCGTCCTCACTCTTGATGGGCAGGAAGACGTGGCGGGTCACAGTGAAGGGACGCTGAAATCTCTGGATTTATCTGAGAATATGTTTCTTGGATACATACCTAGCGAAAATAAAGGGTAAGTACTCTTGAGTCATTCGAAAAATTTGAATTCGCAAAAAACAAAAAGAAAAAAAAAAAGGAAAGAAATCAAACAACAGTACTTATATGTCATCCATACTTTTTCTGATCCTTGGACTTATAACAAAAACGGTGTATAGGTATAAACCGATTTTTTAAATAATTAATCAGTTCCTGCGAAAAAGAATGATATTGTTATTGACTTTATATACACTAATGGAGTCGTATAAAACAAAGTACTGATCCAATCCAAAGCAAATCTTCAAAATGTTTTAAAGGTCCTTTATAACTATTTGGAAATAGATTTGGTCTATTTCATGACATAAAGTCTTTGCATTTCACAATCACAGATTATTCTCTGCATACAGCACCTGAAATCTGGACACGCATATCTCCATATGTTTCTAAGGTATCTTTACTCACTTCCATGATGAATATGACCAATTTTTGTTCCTTGACACTTCTCATTAACTTTCTTAGAACTCAAGGTTTGTAAATTTACTTGAAATAATACTAAATCACTTGACACCGCACGGATAGTCGTAGAGCCAGCAATCGTGGCTTTATCTCGAGAGAGTAAATATATATAATAATAATAAAATAAATAAAATAGTAAAAAAGCATAATAGAAATAGAAATAAAATAGTACTCCTTTTGATGCCCGCTAATCGTATTTCAAACAAAGAGGGCAATATCAAGCAGAACTTTTCACATCCAAATAAGACATATCAAATTTTATTCATTGCAAAGAGGGTGTATACAGAGATACCACTGTATAGTGAAATGACATCAAACTACATTTTGCATCTCTGATTTCCGAAATGGGCGTCTTTACCCCATAAGAGACAGTGGAATAATCAAAGGGGTGATAGTAGCATCGAGTTTTGGGTGGGGGTTTAATAAATGTAAAGGGGTGGTGGAAAGATAAAGATTGCTGAAAATATATGAAAATTTAGAACAACTATAATTTGACGATTCAAAGATGTCTGTCAACAATTGTGAACAATCGCAGATGCATAAAATTTATCCTGGTTTTTTATAGCAATATAAACGATTTTAATTTCATATTTTAGTGAAAGGCGTCTTTAGCTCGGTCATATTTTTAATATAATAAATCATAACAGATAGTAATTCACGGTGATTTAAGAATATTGTTTACAAAAATAAAGCCAGCGATTTAATCTTTATTAGAGTGTACTAGATTTATCATTTTCTCTAGGGTACTTTTTAATTTATTCTTAATTTTTATTTTCATATTTCTGTTCTGTGTATAATATGAATATTTTTATAGTTGATTTTGATAAATTAATTTCAAGCTTCGTCTAATTTATTGTATATATTTACTGTATTTAAAAACGTTGGCATATAAGCATATCGATACGTTTTAGATGCATTGATGGATAGATATATTAAATACATAGAACATAGAAAAATATTTTTAAATTTAAGAATTTTTAAGAAAAAAAAATTTTTTTTTACTATATCCTTTTTATTTGTTAGCTTAAAAAAGTATAAGGTTTTTCTAGATGGACTCAAAGTAATTATTTTCTTCCTAAAAACACGGTGGTAGGACAAATAAGTTGGAACCATTGCTTTACACGAAAATAGTAAATAACTAAATATGTGTAAATAAAAAGAAAAATATGTGTAAATAAAAAGGCAACGTATTAATCTGCAATTTATTTAAACAAATTAAATGTGTAGCCATTAAAAGAAAATTTTTGTTTGCCAATTAAAAAATATTGCCAAGGTTATATTTTCTAACTTTTTCCACATTGTATAATATCATTTTTGGTCTTTAAATCACAAATTAATAGATGTTAAATTAATAATTTAAATGTTAATTCAGCACTGAAAACATTTAATTTATCAGGGTTGTAAATAGAACTAAAACATTGAAAAGGAGCCCTAGTGAAATATATTGTTACTTTAAATTGGTTCAAAATATTTTCTAGCTCCTTATCCAATATCAAGGATTATGAACCATGCTATTTATATTTTATTTGCGATCAGGAGAGGTTGTATAGAATATTCAGAGTTACTCAGAATACACCAATTGGGCCTCATGTATTTCACCACTTATTACTCATAATTTGAAAAGAAAAACATCCTTAAGTGGGAGATCTGGTGAGTTCCTAACTTCCTGCCACCCTTCTAGGATCGAAGGGAAGGACATTTAAAACCATTTCATGAGTCATTTTAGTGAGATGGGCTACTTCTCCGACGAGAATGAAATGATACCAGAAGACTCTTAATGTTATGTTTTCCTCATCTCCTGAACGAAGATACTTCCGAACAGAAAGATCTTTTATAAAGTATATAGTATTTTATACACTAATTTCATGTTAAATATGAGGCTTTCACGATACGATGCTTTTAGCTGAGTTGCCTAGCAATTCCTTCTGAGCCAATCAGCTACAAGTTTCAATACTACTTATTAAAAAGATCAATTTTGCTTAGGATAAAAACAGGACTATTATGTCCTGGAGATATACTACTTCTTTAACTAAAAAGAATATCGTCAGAAATCTCGTTATATCGTTCATCCTATTCACTGCGATAACTATTTTATACACTAATGCTAACGATTTCATGTCAACATGAGGCTTTCAGGATATGACGTTTTTAGCTGGGCTTCTTAACATTTCGTACTGAGGTGAGTCAATCAATAACAACTCTCAATATTGCTTAGTTATTTTCACTGGAAAATTGTTTACAGTAAATAAGCCACTGTGAGGATCCTGAGATGAGCAACTTCTCCGTCGAGAAAGAAATAACTAATAATGATTTCTCGCCCTCTGCAAAACGCTTCTCGCGTCAAGTTGTTCTTTAAATTCATATAATCTCAAACATCAATGATTTTATGACCTAGGATATTAATGTGAAGTAATGAGAAAGCAAGTCTTTTAAAAATTGTGTTAGGCCAAGTTTTTCTTATTGGACCAGGATGAACCAATCAATTATGACTGTCAATGTTGCTTGTTTCGCCGGTGATATACAGGAGTTGTGTTATTTCTCTGACGAAAGACATGATATAAGGGAACCCGACTAAGATAACCCAATATATGAGGAACCCGATTTATATAAACACCCAGTATATAATGTTAAAATAACGAAAAAATGCAATGAAATTCGCTGCATGCTAATTTTCAAAATGTCTCCTTCAAATTCTGCAAGTCCGAACTAATTTTGAAATGAATATATTTTATAAAGTTTGTGTGGAACTCTACTAAATCACCTTAACTAGAGACTGTATGTTTTATTGGTACTAAAATGCAACATAAAAGTTATACTACCTATTTTAATAGGGCTTTACTGTTGCTGATATTGTATTCCTCAAAACAATATATATTCAGAGAAGATGCATTTTTAAAATTTTTTATTTTTTTTCTTATATTTACGAGTTAATTAATATCATTTCAAATGAAATGTAAAATTTTTGCTAAGAATTATAATAATTCAGCCGAAAATCTTAGCAAAAATGCATTATTGTAATTATAGTTCCTACATCATTTTCAAAGTTTTTCTAAAAATACAAAAGAAAACAAGCTAGAACAGTATATAAATAAAATATTCATGTATTAATTTTTTTATTGAAACTACTGATGATATAACATTTGATTTACTACTAATAAATGCTAAAATGCACTAACTATTATGTTACTATTATACCACTAACTGAAAAAAATGATCATCCATAAAGTTTTATCACCCCAACGAATAATAAACACAAAGAAAACAAGCTATAAAGGAATATAAATAAAACGTTCATGTACTAATCTCTTCATTAAAACTATTGATAATATAACATGTTGACTTAGGCACTAACCACTATGTTACTATTTTGTCACTAACTGAAAAAAAAAAACTGATCACATACAAAGTTTTTCTAAAAAGATAAATACAAATAAACAAGCTAAATAAGAATATAAATAAAACGTTCATGTAATAATTTCTTCATTAAAACTATTGATAATATAACATGTTGACTTATGCACTAACCATTTTGTTACTATCATGCCACTAACTGAAAAAGAAGAAATATCAAAAAAATGTTTTTTTAAGTCAATTCCTACTTTTTTTCCACTATATTGCAGAAAAAGTCCTTTATAAATAATTTTCATTCATTTTTTTTAACTTATCTGGCGCCATCTATTGGTAGAAATATGCAATTTAAATCTAAAAAAAATAAAATTAATTAATTAAACACTTAATTAATGAATTAATATTTGAAAAAAACTGTATTAACGTTCAGTGTCATCTACTACAAGTTCAAAAATGTATTTGAACTACAGTGAATGAATAAAAAGTACTTTATTAACGATGAAAATTTGAACAGGATATATATAGTGAGAGTGTCAGCTAATAAAAGGAATTGAATAAATAATCACCTACAAAGTTTGTCTAAGAAGAATAAACACAAGAAAACAAACTAAAAAGAACATAAATAAAAATATTCATGAACTAATTATTTTATTAAAACTACTGAATTAACTAAATTAGCATGCCTGTAGAAATACATGTATAATTCCAAAGGAAACTTGAATATCGTATCTTTGGTGTTCAGAACAATAATCAATAATTCTTAAGCTCTGAGAAGAATTTGGAAAAGGAAACAAAAAGGGGTGAATTCCTGCGCCTACAACAGGAAGATAAGAAAGGCTTCTTCTTCGAAATCCTCAAGATTGGATTAGTTTCCCCCAGCTGAGATCTCTTAATGGCGTTTCTCGTTCGCCATTGAAATGACGATTGTGACTGAAACAATCAGCAGCCGCCAAGAATGAATAATTTTTTCCATTAGCTGCAATCTCGCTTTTAAAATAGAATTTTGCCATTCCTCCCACGGCACAAGTCGTTTGGACATTATACGAGAGGCTCAATTAACCCCTTTTATCGGATAGACAGCTTATATTCAAACAGCAGGAACTGAAACTCAAGAGGGAAAGTGGAATTAAAAAGTGCTGCAAAAATTTTATCGTTTAATTGAAAAGCATAAGTAAAAAGCCCTTTTTTATTTATTATTATCACCCATCATTGCTAAATTTTATATTTTTGTCCACAATTAAGACGTCAGCAATTGCAGATAAAGCATTCCACTTCAACAAAAGCCTCCATTTATTTAGAGTGAATAAATTTATATATTTTCCCTTTGGTAAATTTAATTGAGTTAAATTTCAACGAAGATTTTAATAAAAATTAGAAAATTAACTCTAGAAGATTAGCTCAATGTAACTTTTTGAATGAATATGAATAAAACATTCCAGCTCATGATTTCTTAAAATTAGTGATATTAAACAAAGTGACTTAACCATTGGTACATTTCAGCTAGATTAAAAAAACTATTAACGGAATCGGATTACCTACGTGTGGCGACAAGTAGCATCCCACTAACAGAAAAAAAGAGATGATCTCCATCCAAAAGTATTTAAAAAAAAATAAACACAATAAAACAAAGGTTGAAAACAAGCTACAAATGGATATAAATAAAACATCCTTGCTCAAGATTAAAATTAGTGATGATAAACCTAGTGACTTAAACGTTGGTAAATTTCAGCTTGATTAAAAATAAACATTTGATTGAAGTTCACTACTTACGTTTCACGATAAGTAGCATCCCACTAACCAAAAATAGAAATGATATTTGCCAATAAATTGTTTCTAAAAATTGATAAACACAAGGAAACAAATGTTGCAAACAAGTTAGAGAAGAATATAAATAAAACATTCATGTTCTAATTTCTTTATTAAAAGTACTGATGAATAAGCTTCGATTACATTTATCGATAAATACAAGCTCGATTTGAAAAATGAATTAGCGTGCCCATAGAAACGTATGTATCATTCCAAAAGAAAACTTGAATATCGTATCTTTCCTCCGCAGTGTTCAGAACTATAATCGATAATTCTTAAGCTTTGAGAAGAGAAAAAAAAAGGGGTGTTCTGGAAGAATTCTTGCTCCTACAACTAGAAGATAAGAAAGGCTCCTTCGAAATCCTCACGAGATTGGATTAGTTCCCCCGGAGCTGTGATCTCTTAATGGCGTTTCTCGTTCGCCATTGAAATGACGATTGTGACTGAAACAATCAGCAGCCGCCGAGAATGCATAATTTTTCCATTAGCTGCAATCTCGCCTTTAAAATAGAATTGCTCATTCCTCCACGGCACAAGTCGTTCGGACATTATACGAGAGGCTCAATTAACCCCTCGGCCTTTTATAGGATAGACAGCTTATACTTAAACGGCAGTAACCTTAACTCAAGAGGGAAAGTGGAACTAAAAGTGCTGCAAGAATTTTATCATTAAAAGTAAAAAAAATCATTGTTTTATTTATTATTATTTCCCATCATTGCTAAATTTTATATTTTTGTCCACAATTCTTTTGTCTGCAATTGGAGCGTAAAGCATTCTCCTTTAACAGAAGCCTGCATTGACTTAGAGCAAATAAAAATTACATAATTTTCACTTTGGTAAATTTAATTAAGTAAAATTTCAACGAAGATTTCAATAAAAATTAGAAAAATAACTCTTAGAAGATTGGCTCAATGCAATTTTTTAAATGAATATGAATAAAACATCCCTGCTCATGATTTCTTAAAATCAGTGCTAATAAACATAATGACTTGACCATTGGTAAATTTCAGCTAGATTAAAAAAATAAACAATTAATGGAAGCTTAAGACCTACATGTGGTGACAAGTAGCATCTCACTAACTGAAAAAAAAAGAAATGTTCTTTATCCAAAAGTATTTTAAACACAAGAAAACAAAGGTTGCAAAGAAGCTACAAAACAATATAAAGAAAACATCCTTGCTCATAATTTATTTAAAATTAGTGATGATAAACATAGTGACTTAACCATTGTTAAATTTCATCTTGATTAAAAATAAAGTGTTGATATAAGTTCAATACTTATGTTTCTCTATAAGTAGCATCCCACTAACCAAAAATAGAAATGATCTTCGCCCACAAAGTTTAGCTAAAAAGAAAAACACAAGAAAACAAGTTAGAAAAGAATCTAAACAACATTCATGCACTAATTTCTTTATTAAAACTACTGATAATAAAAATATGTTAACTTGATAAATTCAAGCTTGATTTGAAAAATAAATTAGCGTGTCTATAGAAACGCATGTATAATTCCAAACTTGAATATCGTATCTTTCCTCCACAGTGTTCAGAACAATAATCGATAATTCTTAAGCTCTTAGAAGAATTTGAGAAGAGAAACAAAAAGGGGTGTTCTGGAAGAATTCTTTCTCCTACAACTGGAAGATAAGAAAGGCTCCTTCGAAATCCTCAAGAGATTGGATTAGTTCTCCCCGGGCTGTGATCTCTTAATGGCGTTTCTCGTTCGCCATTGAAATGACGATTGTGACTGAAATAATCAGCAGCCGCCGAGAATGCATAATTTTTCCATTAGCTGCTATCTCGCTTTTAAAATAGAATTGCTCATTCCTCCCACGGCACAAGTCGTTTGGACATTTATACGAGAGGCTCAATTAACCTTTTTATCGGATAGACAGCTGATATTTAAACAGAAGGAACTGAAACTCAAAAGGGAAAGTGGGATTAAGAAAGTGCTGCGAGAATTTTATCGTTTAATTGAAACAGCTAAAGTAAAAAAGCATTTTTTTTTATTATTATTATTACCCATCATTGCTAAATTTTATATTTTGTCCACAATTCAGTCTACAACAATTGGAGATAAAGCATTCCCTTCAACAAAACATTGACTTAGAGCGAATAAAATTATATATTTTTTCTTTTGGTGTTTTAATTAAGTAAAATTTCAATAAAAAAAAGCAAAACAACTTAGAAGATTGTGTCAATGCAACTTTTTAAATGGATATAAATAAAACATCCCTGTTCATGAATCTTACAATTAGTTATAATAAACATATTTACTAAAACCATTGGTAAATTTCAGCTTGTTGAAAACAAGTAGTATAAAAAAAAAAAATTTAAGTCAATTCTACTTTTTTTCACTATTTTGCAGAAAGTCCATTATAAATAATTTTCATTCATTTTTTTAAATTTATTTGGCACCATTTGCACCATTGCAACTTAAATCTAAAAAAAACTAAAATTAATTAATTAAATTTAATTACTGAACTAATATTTTGAAAAACTGTATTAACATAGTGTCATCCACTACAAGTTAAAAAATGTATTTTAACTTGAGTGGATGAATAAAAAAGTATTTTATGAACGATTGAAAGTTTGAACAAGACATATATAGGAAGTGAGCTAATAGAAGGAATTGAAAACATAAACTGTTAATGGAAGTTCAATACATATGTTTGGCGGCAAGTAGCATTCTACTGATCAGAAATGGAAATGATTTTCATCCAAAAAAGTATTTTAAAAAGAATAAACACGAGGAAACAAAGGTTGCAAACAAGCTACAAAAGAACATAAATAAAACATTCATGCACTAATCTTTTATTAAAACTACTGATCATATAACGTTGATTTATTGTTAAATATGAGGGTAACTCTGAAACTTTTGAGACAGTGGCAGACGACAAACGCAGGAAAAAAATTGTTGTTGTAATTTGTAAATTTGGACTCTTTTATGGTCGCAGATGCAAATTTGTGGCAATAATTGCAATTTAGTTGTAGTAGAATAGATTTTGGAAGAAAGGAAAATGTAATTGACGCGACAGCCTTATCACGATATGATTTTCGATGATTTTTAAGTTGGGTTGAATCAAGAAGAATGCCTTCAACGTCTACAACTAGCATATGGAGACGAAGCCCCATCTCTCGTTACTGTGTTTAGATGGTTTACAGAATTTCGTAGAGGTCGAAGTTCTCTGTTGGATCAAGAACACGCAGGAAGACCTTCATCAGTTGTAGTTCCAGAAAATGTGTCGGCCATACGAAAAATGTTAGTCGATGATCGCTACACTTACCAAATGACACAGAAAAGAACTGAACATTGGATCCGCAGCTATACATAGAATTATTCATGAAGAACTGCATATGAAAAATTAGTTTTTCGTTGGGTTCCCCATAATTTAACCGAACACCAAAAAACGGAGCGTGTCAGAATCTGCTAAGAAACCATAAAATTACTTAACTATGGTGGACACCGCCTTATTTCTAAAATCATAACGGGTGATGAAACTTACATACCGTTTTTTCAACGTTCTCACACGCCAAGAAAAGTAAAGTATGGGTCTTTGAAGATGACCCCAAACCAACAATGATGAAAAGACAATCAGCAATAAAAAAGTAATGTCTGCCGTTTTCTTCAGAAGTACCGGACTGGTCAAAAGCCATCAAGCTGGGGCAAAAAGACAGTCACAGCTAACTGGTACACCAGTAAGTGTCTTCCAGATATTCCTCAAGAAGTGAATGTAAGTGACTCATGCTTCACCATGATAATGCATCTTCTCATACGGCAAGATAGACAGTCGAATATCTTAAACAAAAACAAATTAAAGTGATAGAACAACCACCCTATTCCCTGAATTGCTATGTGGGATTTTTGGCTTTTTTTAATCCCAAGAAAAATTTACGTAATCGCCGTTTCCATTCCGAAGATGAAATTGATGAGGCTATAAAAGCATATTTTTCATCAATTCCAAGAAATGGAGGGGGTGATACATTAAATCGTTGAAAAAAACCGTTTTCAAAAGTGCATTGATGATGGAGGGGATTACTTTGAACACTTTAAAATTTGATAAGTTAAACTTGTACCTTTAGCTGTGTCTCAAAATTTGAGAGTGACCCACGTACAAGCTTGATTTAAAATTAAATTAGCGTGCCCACATAAACGCATATATAATTCCAAAAGGAAAATTGAATATCGTATCTTTCCTCCGCAGTGTTCAGAACAATAATCAATAATTCTTAAGCTCTGAGAAGTATTTGAGAAGAGAAACAAAAGGGGTGTTCTGGAAGAATTCTTGCTCCTACAACTGGAAGATAAGACAGGCTTCTTCGAAATCCTCACGAGATTGGATTAGTCCCCCCGGGCTGTGATCTCTTAATGGCGTTTCTCGTTCGCCATTGAATTGACGATTGTGACTGAAACAATCAGCAGCCGCCGAGAATGCATATTTTTCCATTAGCTGCAATCTCGCTTTTGAAATAGAATTGCTCATTCCTCCCACGGCACAAGTCGTTCGGACATCTATAGGAGGCTCAATTAACCCCTTTTATCGGATAGACAGCTTATACTTCAACAGCAAGAATTTTAACTCAAGAGGGAAAGTGGAATTAAAAAAAAAGTGCTGCAAGAATTTTATCGCTTAATTGAAAAGAAAAAAGAAAAAATTATATCTTCTTTTCATTTATTAGCAGATATTAGCCATTTATTTTTTTATTCACCGTTCTGTCGTCAGAAATTGGAGCTTAAAGCATTCCCCTTTAACTAAAGCATCCATTGACATCCCTTTTAGTAAATTTAATTAAGTGAAATTTCAACGAAGATTTCAACAAAATGAAGGAAAAACAACTCTAGAAGATTTTCTCAATGTAATTATAATTAATTCGAAATTATATCATTTAAAACATTAAAATCTACGCCTCTCCATTGTCTTTGCTATTCCTCAATTGATATCACACCTCTTCATTAACTTAGATTTGATAAATTTATGTATATTTTCTTTGGTAAATTTAGTTACGTAAAATAACAACGAATTTTGCTTAAAATTAAGAAAGCAACTCTATAAGATTGGCCTAATGCAATAATATTTAATTCGTTAACCAAAAAAGTAATAATCACTAATTAATTTTACAAAAAGAATAAACGTTTGAGAACAAAATTTATAAAAATTTTTGAATGAATATAAATACAAAATCCCTGCTCATGCTTTCTTAAAATTAGGGATGATAAACATAGTGATGGAAGTTCAATATTTATATTTGGCAAGTAGCATCTCACTAACCAACAGAAGAAATTATCTCCGCCCACAAAGTTCTTCTAAAATGGATAAACACAAGGAAACAAATGATTGCAAAAAGCTAGAACAGACTATAAATAAAACATTCATGTACTAATTTCTTTAATAAAAACTACGGACTTTATACCATATTGATTTATTGATAAATACAAGCTTGATTTGAAAGGAATTAGCATGCCTATAGAAATGCATGTAGTATAATTCCAAAAGGAAACTTGAATATCGCATCTTTCCTCCGCAGTGTTCAGAACAATAATCAATAATTCTTAAGCTCTGAGAAGAATTTGAAAAGGGAAACAAAAAGTGTTCTGGAATTCTTGCTCTTACGAGGGAGGATAAGAAAGGCTTCTTCGAAATCCTCAAGAGAATTGGATTAGTTCTCCCCGGAGCTGTGATCTCTTAATGGCGTTTCTCGTTCGCCATTGAAATGACGATTGTGACTGAAATAATCAGCAGCCGCCGAGAATGCATAATTTTTCCATTAGCTGCAATCTCGCTTTTAAAATAGAATTGCTCATTCCTTCCACGGCACAAGTCGTTTCGACATTATACGAGAGGCTCAATTAACCCCTCGGCCTTTTATCGGATAGACAGCTTATACTTCAACAGCAAGAACTTTACCTCAAGAAGGAAAGTGGAATTAAAAAAGTGCAAGAATTTTATCGTTTAATTGAAAGAACAAAAAGTAAAAAAAAATTTTTTTTCATTTATTATTATTTCCCAACATTGCAATTTTATTTTTTTTATCCACAATTCTGTCGTCAGCAATTGGAGATAAAGCATTCTCCTTTAACAAAAGCCACCATTCATTTAGAGCGTATGAAATTTAGATATTTTCCCTTTGGTAAATTTAATTAAGTAAAATTTCAACGAAAATTGCAATAAAATTAAGAAAAACAACTCTTAGAAGATTAGCTCAATGCAATTATAATTTATTCAAAAATTAATTTATGAATAAATTGTCTTCACTATTCCTGCTCTTCAAGATTAAAAATTTAGTGATGATAAACATAGTGACTTAAACGTTGGTAATATTTCAGCTTAATCACTAATTATTAAAAAAAAGAATAAACAAAATTTGATTTTTTTGAATGAATATAAATACAAAATTGATCATGCTTTTCTTAAAATTAAGTAAAACATAGTGATTGAAGTTCGATATTTTCACATCAAAATAGAAATGATATTTGCCAATAAATTTTTCTAAAATTGATGAACACAAGGAAACAAATGTTGCAAAAAGCTAGAAAAGAATATAAATAAAACATTCATGTTCTAATTTCTTTAATAAAAGTATGGACTTTATAACATGTTGATTTATCGATAAATACAAGCTCGATTTGAAAAAATGAATTAGCGTGCCCACATAAATGCATGTAATATAATTCCAAAAGGAAACTTAAATATCGTAGGTTATAAATACCTCCGCAGTGTTCAGAACAATAATCGATAATTCTTAAGCTCTGAGAAGTATTTGAGAAGAGAAACAAAAAGGGGTGAAGAATTCTGCTCCTACGACGGGAAGATAAGAAAGGTCTTCTTCGAAATCCTCACGAGATTGGATTAGTCCCCCCGGGCTGTGATCTCTTAATGGCGTTTCTCGTTCGCCATTGAAATGACGATTGTGACTGAAATAATCAGCAGCCGCCGAGAATGCATAATTTTTCCATTAGCTGCAATCTCGGTTTTAAAATTAGAATTGATCATTCCTCCCACGGCACAAGTCGTTCGGACATTATACGAGAGGCTCAATTAACCCCTTTTATAAGATAGACAACTTATACTTCAAAAGCAAAAACTTTAATTCAAGAGGGAAAGTGGAATTAAAAAAGTGCTGCAAGAATTTTATCGTTTAATTGAAAGAACAAAAGTAAAAAAGCCTTTTTTATTTATTATTATTTCCTACCATTGTCGAATTTTATATTTTTATCCTTAATTCTGTCGTCAGCAATTGGAGATAAAAACATTCTCCTTTAACAAAAGCCACCATTCATTTAGGGCGAATGAAATTAGATATTTTACCCTTTCGTAAATTTAATTAGTAAAATTTCAACTAAGATTGCAATAAAATTAAGAAAAACAACTCTGGCAGATTGGCTCAATGCAATGATATTTAATTCGAAATTAAATATCATTGCATTCATAATTTCGTGACTCTTGTGTGATTTATTGCGGTGTTACGGCAAAAGATTTCCAAATATGTCCCATCAGTGTAATTATACCATTGGGCTATTTTAATTAAATGTCTTGCTTATTGAGGCATCGCTTTCGGTTTTTGTCTTGAACTAATTACAAAAGAAAAACTATTGTTTCAATGCCATAAAACATGACTTTTTTTTTTTAATAAGCATTTCAATGTTTTTCGATGCTTAAATTAAAATTTCTCAATTGCAGCATTTTTTGAAAATATCGGAATGTCGAGCGGATTGATTGGTTGCATCCGGCGCTTGAGGGTCGGCCACAAAGACGTCAACTTGACGTTCCCCATCTCCAAAGATATCATCAAAGGTCAGGAAATAAGTAAGTAAAAGTAAAACTTTTTTCCCATATTTTTCAATGTAAGTTAATGGATTATTCTAGACAGTAAATTAAAATTTATCTCGAAAACATTTTTGTGTTTTGTTGACCTCATGGTGCCCTTAAGTTAACAATATAATGTCCATCAAACAGAAATTAAGAAATTATTTTTTTTTAGGATGCATTTATTTATAGGTCATATATATAAGAGTATAATGTATAATTTTAGAAAATTCCCACCAAGTAGACTTACTGTCCACCTAAGGCACTTAGACATACCGTCACAATCATCATCAATTCTTCTCCTTTTGAAAATCAATACTGGAAGAAGTGCAGTCGAGTCTGAGCCCTAGATGCATACGTTATCATTGGGCGACAATTAAACTTTAATAAAATAATAATGATTTTTGTTTTTAAAATATCGAATCTTAATCTCTCTCACCTTTAGTAGGTTATATTTTTAGGTGATTAAGCGTTATGTAGGATGCACAATTAAGGTTCAACTGCACTCCGTTAATTATTAATATCGTCTTTAATAACTTTTAGGGTTAATTGCACCGAATTTAATGTGTTGAAGGACGTCGAGTAGTAAAACTATCGATGAAACCCATTTTGTTATTATTTGAATTAAATCTACTGAGTTATGAAGTGACTGCGATGAATTCCTCAGAAAGAATCGAAGCTTTACCTACTAACTTTTGTTCATTATAACTAGATGATTCTTGGCATAAATATAGAACAAAAGAAACTAATCATGGTAAAATTTGGCAATTTTTTATACTTCATTTGAAAATGTTGAATTTTTTAAAATATATACACAATATCCTCATGGAAACACAGCCTATAAATTTTACAAGTGCATATTTATTTATTAACTCGTTTCCGAAGTAGTTAATGTAAATATGCCTTTTGTGCTCGTGGATTTTTATCGACTGCTTATCAATAGTGTCACTATTATCAATTTCTTTTATATTAGATGTCAATTTTATAAAAATTTATTTATTATTGCCCAAATATTAATCTCAATTTTAATGTATAATACAAACATATTTTTTAAAGATTTTTTTTTTATCTGTCCCAATTACAAATACATGCATCTTTATAAATAACGTTAGGAAGAAAAGATTTGTACCTAAACGTAACGAAGAACTAATTTTATTTGATTACTTTTATAACTGTTTCATGTGGCTATTCTTAATCAAATGGGTGGCATCAAGCAGTAGTCTATAAAACATGATATTATTCTTTTTTTGTGGAAATATCCCAAAGAGTATCTCTAATACTCCTTTACCTGCAGCACTCAAGGAACTGCAGATGATCATAAAGAATGCACTGGCATCAACGACTGCTTTATAATGTCCTGAAATGGATTACGGCTTGAATGTTAACCATTTAACTGAGGGTTAAATATATTTTTATAAAAGTTATAAAGTACGCTAATTAAACTGAATCTTCATTGTGGTTGAAATCTTACAGCAGAACTGTAAAAAGTGCGATAACTAAACTGATTCTTCCCTGTGGTTAAAATATTAAGAAGAGCTATAAAAAGTGTGCTAACTTAACTGGATCTTCCTTGTGTATTGTATTCAAATGATAAATCACAACTATCATTTTGAATTCCCTCCTATTTTTATTGATATCATATCATGTTTCATGATTAATAAAATAATTAAATAAAGATAGGTTTTATGTATTTATTATTTAAATCTCATGTTGAAAATTGATAACTAATTATTTAATGTTCCTAATGATGTTAAATTGTTGACGGAAATTGAAATGATTATTTTTTTTCTTCCTTAGAGAATGCAAAGGCCAGCCTTGTAACAGCATTCCTTGTAGAAACGGGGGCACCTGTCTCTCGAACGATAGCGAAACATTCAAGTGCCTATGCAACGAAGGGTTCTCTGGTAACTATCAGTTTCTATTAATTCCTCCAATTTATCGACATTACTTTATTAAAAAATTCAAATTTATGTTAATAAAATACTGTATTGATCTTCATCAGCGCAACAGTCCCATAATGGGCAAAGGCCGACTGTCTGCTTGCAGATTTCGAGACAGGAGATGTTTTCTTTTTACGCAGGGTAGTCAGCCCGACTTCTAATGCTCTGTAGTCATATTACACCGGGACCTACTGTTTAAGTGGATTTCGTACCACTGCAAGCATCCATAGCACTGACGGGACTCGAATCCGAAAGCTATGGCACCGAGTGCCAGAGCGCTGTTACAGATGGGCCGCATGAAGAATTACATTTATACAATATTTTATATTTCATAACTTTTGTGCCATATATTAGCATGGCATGCGACTGACAAACGAAAATAATCTCTCTAGGTAAACTGACTATTAATGCGGGAGACTTGCTGGCACAATCGCTGTCGAGTCTCCTCATTGAGTTTGAAGCTGAGCCACTCTAGCATATCACGTTACTAGTGCTCCATGCATTAAGTTTTTTATTAATTGTTATTTGTTTGTTCTACAATTTCATATTTAATCTATCATCAATAAATATTGATTAGGGTAATACCGATTTCACCTTTCTCTCAAAATTAAAAATTTTATATGTGTTTATTAATATATGAGATACATAAATTAATATCGAAGTACTGTATTTCGTTATTTGTTTGTACTAAATTTCAAATTAATCTATCCTCAATAAATATTAATTTGGGTAATACTTATTTCAACTTTCTCTCAAGAATTAAAAATTTTGTATGCGTTGATTAATATATGAGATTCATAAATTAATATCAAAGTTCGGTATTTCCTTGCCACATTCCAATAAAATAAAACACGATAAAAAAATATTATAGAATCGCAAAATTCCAATATTTTTAGGTAACAATACCAGAGTCAAACAGCATTGTGAGATATAAGATTTTAGAATTAAAAATGCTGAATGTACAAGAGAAGTCGGTATGCATATTGTGATTTTTCGAAACAATTATCTTAGAGATGTTAATCTCAAATGCGATTTTTAATTACATTCATGATCAATACTGAAGAAGGAAGCAAGAGCACCATTATCTTTTAGTCGAAAAGTCGCCAGTATTACCATAAATTTTGCATTAATAAAAATGCATGTTAGTTTTGCAAGTTATAATCAAGCAATTAATAATTAAGCTCAATTAATAATTCAGCATTTTTTTTTAATTTATTTTCCTTTTTCCACATTTAGAAATCATTTAATGCTACTAATACTTGAGAGGTAATTATTTATTACTGATTAAATTTATTTTAGAAAAATATATTTTTAATGCATGTCTCACCTAATTTCGAAATGCAAATATAAGTACAAAAGTCCCATTAAAATTTTTAACTAAAAACTTGTACAGTAAATACTCTTTAATCTCTCTCGTTTGGTACCATGACCGTGACCTATTAGCAATTATCAAGTGGTAATATATTTTTGGCGCAAATCACTTTAGATTAAATTTTAAATCATTAAGCCCTGATGTACATGTTTTTAATTTATTTAATTTATTTTATTTTTAATTTATTATTATTTTAATTTATTTTTCATTTTGAACATGGGAAGACGATATAGATATAATATTAAGAATTTTGCCGTTCTTGAAAATATAAAATCAAAACTCATATAATGTACATTAATTTAATTAAATATTTTTGTATTGATAAAAACTCATATTGATAAAATATTCTTGCATTGATAAAGCACAAAGAAAAATTAATGGTGTACAATGATAGTTAAAATAATTTGTTACACACTACTTTCTGGCAAAAAGATGAACTTGCTTTCTGTTAAGAATATCGCTTTACTTCCGTAATTTGTATACTTCATCAGGATCACCAAAAGAGTACTGTGTGCAAGGTGCGGTGTCCTGATGAAAGGATACTTTTTTCTTCTTCAATCCAGGCCTCTTCTCGCGAATTTTGGCATCCAGCTGATCAAGAAGGTTGGAATAATATTCTGCTGTAATTGTTTTCCTTTTTGGAAGGTAGGCAAATAACAGGATCCATTTCGAATCTCAAAACACGCTGACTTTGACCTTTCCGGCAGATGCGATAGACTTCGCTTTCTTTGGCGCTGAAACACCGACTTCCACCCACTACTTAGACTGCTGTTTTGTTTCTGGCGTGCAGTGATGGACCCATGTATTATCTATGGTGACAAATCTCCGTACAAATTCGGCCGGATCCTTATTCAATTGGTCCAAAAATTGATGTGAAAATCGTTTGCTCATTTGCTATTGATCGACATTCAGCAAAGGCCGCACCCATCTTGCGTAGAGCTTTCGCATCCCTAATTCTTCGTGCAAGATGTTTCGCACCCATTCTTCCGATATCCCCACAGCCTCAGCTATCTCACTCACTTTCACTCTCTTTATCGTCCAACACGATATCATGCACTTTTTCGATGGTGACCGGTGTGATTGCGATTTTTGGCCGTCCTTCACGTGGGTCATCTTCGAGGGATGTGCGACCACGTTTTTACATTCAGCCCACATTTTAACGGATGGCATGGAAGCAGCAGAATCCCCGTAAACTTTTGTCAACTTCGGATGATTTTCTGTATGGGTTAATCCATCCAAAACGAAGAATTTTATTGTCGCACAATATTCAAATTTATCCATTTTAATGAAAAACACGCAAGACGTCTAATGTAAAAATTCGTGTAAATAAACTAATTGAGAGAAAATGTTAAAAAATTGTCATACGAACTAATGACAAGTACACCCAGGCAGGAAACATAATTTTTTGCTGATTGGAGCGCCATCTCTGTGTCAGACCGAGAACTTTTCACCTTACCCTCGTAAGATGAAATGAAATGAAAACTGTTAGTTACGATAAAACTGG
Organism: Caerostris extrusa; assembly: GCA_021605095.1. Classification (NCBI taxonomy): domain Eukaryota; kingdom Metazoa; phylum Arthropoda; class Arachnida; order Araneae; family Araneidae; genus Caerostris; species Caerostris extrusa. The sequence continues at coordinate 33,998 of BPLR01015695.1, read as the reverse complement.
GTTAAATGCGAGCAACTCTATGTCGCGATGTGGCAGTTAAAGACAACAAATAACTGTCAAACGAAAAAAAATCAATATCGAAGGGCTCGATCTGTGCCTAATTATGGAAAGTGCCGAACAATCGAATGTCGGATTAAAGAATGCTTTATGTACCATGAAAAGAATGTATGAAAGAATTTAACGGAATGTATGAAAGAATTTAACGGAAAAGTTCAGTTTGGTATCAAACTGAACTTTTCCGTTAATAATCCCTCAAGTAAAGAACTCACAAGCTAGTAGTTGTTTTTTAATAACTTAGCAAAAGTTTAATAGTCACAAAATACTTATTATATTTCTATTATTATTATTATTACATATTTATTGAATATTACTTTATTATTTTCTACTTTTCATCAAATCTAGCCATATTTTCCTCCAAGTTAAAAAAAAAAAGTTTTTATTGTAGCGAAGTTTGAAAAATAATCGGCAGAAACAGAGTTTTTGAAAAGAGTTCGTTGAAATTTTATATCTTTTCTGTAGTTAATAATTAATCCAAAATTTTATTATTTTCATAGTATTTGGGGTTTCTACATAAAATAGAATACCACTCTTTCATTTACCAGCAGACAAGCAGCCTTGTCCCATCATGGTGCTTTTGCGCCAATGAAGAAGAAGAAATACAGCTCCTTCTGATAAATTTCAGTCAATCCTTTTGGAAAATTTGTAATTTCTATTCCTTCCATCACTTGATCTCTTATGTTTGCTTCTACTCTTTTCACATTGAACCACCCCCTCCCTCAGTCCCTATAAGCTGAGTAGAAATTATCTCTCCCACGCTCTGGCAACATTGTAATGTCAAAGCGTGGGAGGAAGAACTACATGAAAGCTTATTGCTCTTTAAATATTATAGATTGGTATGGAGGGAACATTAAAAAATAAAATTCATATGCATTATTAAAAATAAAAAAATAATATGAACTGAGAAAGAACTGATAGAAATTAAAATAAAGGATCTAGAACAGTGATGGCCAACTGAAATGATTTTGCTGGCCACTTTGGAAATACATCCTAACTCCACGGACCGCATATAAAATCATATATCCCCCTATTATATTTAGACCCACTATAGGCATTTTTGGGAGTGAAAAACTGAAACATAATGAGCTATTATTATTGTGTTTACTATTATTCTTACACGTAAACGTAGAAAATATAATAATAATAATACTAAACTCACATTGTAAAGAAATATATAACACTAAAAATGAAATATAAAAAATATATAAATATATTTAAACGAAATAAAAAAAAAAATGAAATCATTAAAAAATATTTATTTTACTAGTGCGATATTTGTTTCTCCAATCTTTCACTTAACTTTTGCAAATCGATCTCAAATAGGAGAGTTGCACATCGTAATGGGTGTTCCGTCTGTTATGTTTAAGCGTGCTTTGTTTTTGGTCAATTTTATTTTCGAAAAAAAAAAAAAAAGCGATTCGCAGGTGTAAGTTAAACCAAAAGCGCTAACAACTTCAACTGAGAGTCTGGTTTGTTCTGCTATCAACAATCAACTGTGCGTATCTAGGGATGGCCACTGCGTCACAGAGGTCACTTGAAGTTAAACATAGAACCTGCTATATTAGATGTTCCAACATGCGCGCTCATCATGAATTCGCAGAATACAATTTAATTATTCTGCGAACTCATAATTGTAAACTCATAAATGAAACAGACACTATCTGTCATATATTCGAATGAATATTATTTTAAAATCAAAGTTAATTTTTTCTCATAATTTCGGCAGTTAATTCTTGAATATATGGATGCACACATTATGTATTTTTTCTAATACATTGGTTTTCACTACTTTGGCCAATATAAAACAAGCATATTTTATAAAAGTGAGATAAATCTCATGGGCCTCAAAACTATTCAAGACAGGCGCGGGTTGGCCGCCCCTGATCTAGAAGTTAATCTTCATCGCAACAAACTATGAGCCTAAATAATCAACTCGTGTATGGTTTCGAGAATCGGACTGTCACAAAGTGTCTGAAAAGGGGATTGAAATGTAAGCCCACCAACAAAGCGAAATAACTTCTGGAATTGTATAGGAACTGGAGGGGTGAATCACAATCCGGGGGAGAGTGAAGATGTCTTGCAGTACTTCATTTGTGAGGAACAGTTGATAGGGTCATTGACTTGTATCCGTTTTTATGGGTGCACTTTCTTGTTAAGGAGAGGATTGGAGCAGTAGGAATTGCTCTTATCTTCTTGATATTGATATTGATGTCTGGCTTATCTCTTGCTGTTGAAACTTTAGTAGTAGGGTCCATTAGGTTGTGGGGTATGGATGTTACTTTTTGCAGATGTTGTGCCAACATAAAACTTGGAATTTTATTTCAATTCCTTCTATTAGCTCACACTCTCCCTATATATATCTCGTTCAAATTTTCAATTGTTCATAAAATACTTTTTTATTCATCCACTCGAGTTCAAATACATTTTTTAACTTGTAGTGGAGGACACTGGATGTTAATACAATTTTTCAAATATTAATTCAGTCATTAAATGTAATTAATTAATTTTAGTTTTTTTTTTAGATTTAAGTTGTCTCCCAATAGATGGCGCCAGATAAACGTAAAAAAATGAATGAAAATTATTTATAAAGGACTTTCAGCAATATAGAGGAAAAAAAGAAGGAATTGACTTTTAATTTTTTTTTTTTTATTACTTGTTATTGGATTTTGTTGATGGAAGATCAATGAACTTCATAGTGAACATTCGCTTCTTCATTTTGTTGGTGACTGTATGATATATCTTTATGTATATAATTCTTCTGTACACGTGTTTGTCACTGAACTCCTTCTAAACGGCTATTTCTATTTTGATGAAATTTTGTGTGTTTGACAAAACATGGAGAATGTTTTTATGCTATCCCATTTGTTGTATGTCGCTACCAGACGGCGCTGCAGCATTTCCTATATACCGTTCAAACGATATCGATGAAAATTAGTATACGTATATATTGGAAAATGGAGAATAGATTCGCGATATGTAATTTTCAGCAATGCATTTTTTTTTTTTTTTTTTTTTTGGCAGGACAACATATGACGAGTTTTGTTAGTATATATATATATATTGTCATACTTTAAAAAGTTGTGAACAGCATTTTTGATTCTTTTAGATAAAACTGAGCTTTGTAACACGAGAGCAAATGTCTGCGTTTAAGAACTGAAAACTGGGAAATTTGCATAATTCTTCCATAAACTCCTTAAGAAATTATAATTTGACGCATTTTGATGATTTCCAAGAAATTAACTGTGACAAAAACGCAGGAGTATAAAATATTGTTGTTTGCAGATGATCTCAGTTAGCAGTTTAGTTGTTAAGAATATTGAATTAATGCTGATAATGGCTATAATACAAATGTGAATATTCTACTTTTTCTTTTTGAGGAACTTAATATCCCTATGGCTATCAACAACAACTTAATTACTTTAATAAACAATGTGGATGATTACAAAATAAAAAAATCCAATAACATATTTGCTATATTTACGATAGTTTAAAAGATTTATGGAAATAATTAAAATACATATAACCACAACATTTCATGATTAATTACCGTCCTGTTAAAGAAGTATGTTAACGTAGAATAAATTTAAATTCTTAAGTATATTTTGATTTTTGTCGTCTTATCATTCAGAAAATACGAATCTACGAAGTTATTAAAATTTGACTTTCTTGTAGAATGCGTTTCTTACATAATGTGTTTCTAATAGAATGTTATGTGCCCATGCTGATTGTAAACCAGCGTTTTGCTTTTAGGTGACATGTGCCAGAAATCCGAAGACCCCTGTGCGAGCTTTCCTTGTGCCAACGGTGCTACATGTACAACTCTCCCAGACCACGAATTCTCTTGCTCATGTGATAAGGGGTACAGCGGAAGATTTTTGTGAGCACAGTAAGTTAAAAGTTGTATATTAGTAAAAATAACACTTTTAATTAAATATAGAACTCAAATGGTCGAAAAGATCGTCTTATTATAAATTTGGATTCACCAATTTTACACGTCTCAAACAATAATTTTTTTATAGAGCAACATCAGGGTTCAGATGTAGTGTTTCTTTAAAAAAAGTTGTGATCTCTTTCTCTAAGCTGATTCAGCCACAAACCGTGATAAAAACTTCGGCGAGTTTGTTAATAAAATTTAATTTAATAAATGATATTATGGATCAATAATACGTTGTAAATTATTTACTATTATGGTCATCATTTTACAACTTAATAAAACCCCCCAAAAATTCTTCAGCGTAAACGTCCTACACCAAAAGCTGTTATCCTATGATTCCTTGATGATTCAATGAGGAAAATTCTTTTGTTAGTATTAGTTCCTAATTATATCAGGCATTTCTATCGATTATTAATTAATATTCCGAATTGTCTAATTAATTGTTAATATTAGCTGTGTTTATGATTACGAATAAATATAACATATTATTTTCTACTGCATGACAATTTTATTTAATATAAACAAAATATGTATCAATACTGGCAAATTTTTGATAGTAAAATTTAAATCATTCTATATTTTATAAAATATTTTAGTATTGATAATTAATCTGCCCAATAAAAAATTGTATATATATATATATAATTTATTATTATTATTATTAATTATTTACTATATAATTTATTATAATTATTAATTATTTACTCAGTTAAAGATACATTTTCGAGAAAGATATCTATGATTTTCATTTTATTGCTTAAAAAGATCTGTGGGCATAGTGTTTCCCCTGCCTTACAGATTTATGATTGCTGGCTGGGGAGGAAATATTTTTCCATAAATAGGGAAAAATCATCATCACTGTTTATCAGGGAAAACAAGTCCCTCTTTCGACTTTCTTTTCACCTGATACAAATAGTAAACAGAAATGATACAAAATGCAGTTTAAATTGACAATCCGATATAGATGTAAAAACTAAATAACTTTATCAACTAATGACAGGTTTATTAAATATATAATAATTTGCTGTTGCAGTTGCAAAATTAAGATTTTTGATAATAAACTGAGGATTGGAGCTGGTGTAAATAAAGCCGTTGTGTAAAAATTGTTTAGTCAGTGTTATTGAACACGGTAATACACTTGCCTGTGCATAACTTTGATTAATTTGCATTCTTAAAATAGTATCATGAGATGTTAATATCAATCTATGCCCACATATCATTTGATCAACATTGCAATCATCGTCTTACAACATAAGTCGCTATCCTAGGACCCCTAAAGATCAATGAGAAATTTTCATTATATTTTTAATAATTTACTGAAGTTCTCTTTATGCGTTTTTTATGCAAATAAATGTCAGAGATTAAAAATATTTTACAGTATTTTTATTTATTTTTACTTGGTTTTCTGAAAGTCTTATAAAAAATTATGAATAAATTGATTATGAATTTGTTTTTAACTTAGAAAATCAGTAATTCTTGAAAATTCCAATTTTTTTTTTTATTTTGAATTTAAAAAGTTTTAAATTGGTAAACTATTTAAAAATTATTTTACCCTATAGGATCCAAATGAATTTTTTAGGGAAGTTATAACATTGTTCAGTTTAAGTTATTAAATACGCTTTTACGTTCCGTATTACTATATATTAATATAATTTAAGTTTTTTAATCTATTTAACGCATCCTTCAATAACTGAAGTGTAAATGTATGAAAATGGATGAGAATTTAATTAGTTGTACTGAAAAAATATTTATTATGATTTTTTTTTATATCATGTTATTAATTAATCGATTAAATTGCTAGAAATATTGGCAAATATGACGCTATTAATGGTAAATTTTTATGTGTGTGTCTACATAAATATAAAAGCGTGTACAACTTAAATCCAATTGATTTGCAGAAAAATTCTAAAAAGTGTTCTTTAAAAAGTTCACGTAAAAAGACTATCTACGACGTTAAAATGTACTTTCCAGTTCCGCTGTGCATTGAGTGTCCATTATCTTGACATTTCATATTTCTTCAACCCCTTTGGGGGCTCTTTAGGGGGCGTAAGTGTAGTTAAGTGAAGTGATTCACGCTCATGGAATTTTTAAATTTTCTCCTTTTTTAACCTTTTCCTTTTTGTCCTGTCTGTTCTCTTTTTTCCAGTATCACAGCAGTAAAAATTGTTAAATATTTTCCAATTGTAATTTTATTTGTTTTTATTTAATTTTACATATTTTTAATTCTGAGTTTAAACCAACAATTATCATTTTTCCTGGTATATAAAAAGATCCTTATCAATAAGCAATATTTTCAAAATATTTTTAATGAAGTTTCGATAATTAATTACAAAAAATTAAATAAATTCAATCATAAAATTAATATAATTACTTGAAAATTAATCGTTATAAGAAATTGGTGGATAAAAAAGAATTTACGAATCTTGTAAATAAAGAAAATGATTAGGTTATGACATTTTATGCCACAAAAAAAGTTTTTATTATAAATTTAAAAAAATATTGATTATAATGAAATTCAGAAAGTTAAGGGCACCATAAAAGCAAAACCCAATTAAAACCTCGACTTTTATTTATTATTGATCCAAATTGATTGTTAATCCAAAAACATACTAAATTTATAATCACCAAATCTCTTTTTGGTTGATATGATCTTTTAAGAGTTATTTTATAAATGAATTAAATAATAAAGAATTTACGAATTTTTTAAATAAGAAGATTATGAAATGATTAGATTATGAAATTTGAGATAACAAAGAAATTTTTTTATAATGTAATTCAAAAAGTTATGGGCATCACAAAAGCAAACCCAATTAAAAAGTCCATTTTTAATTTATTATTTACATAAATAGTACAAAATATTTACTTTCTTTCTGAAAACATACCACATTAGTTAGTATTAAAAAGAAAGTTAAAAATTACGTGAATGATTCCATATAGATAAAAATTACAAATAAATGCAATACTTATTGTTAATCCAAAACTTTCTAGTCATCTTTTCTTTTTTAATCATCAAATTCCGATTTGGATAGTATTGCCTTCTTGGAGCTATTTTATTAATGAATTAAATATAACATAATGTTAATTTTCTAACAACATACCACATCATTTAGTAGAAGAACATAAGTTGAAAATTATGTGCAATGATCTCTATGGATTCATTTTCAAGCTCATTTGTTTGCAAATGGATCCACGTGGAAAATATGATAAATAAATGAGATATTTATTATTCTTTCAGAACCTTCTAAGCCCGTTGTCATCGAAGAAGTCTACATTCCTGACCTGGACGGTACGGCCTACTTAGAATTACCCACCCTGCCTAACGTGGGCCAGGAGTTCGTGATCGAGCTGTGGTTCCTGTCCCGGTCCAAAGACGGCATGCTGTTGTACAACGGACAAGAGTCTTTGGGAAGAGGAGACTTCGTGGCTCTCAACTTGGTGGATCGATACGTCCAATTCCTCTACGACCTGGGGGAGGATCGCCAACATCACGTAAGTACCGCCACCCCCTTGCCGGTTGCAGTTCAAACTCGTCACTATGTAAATAACCGGATTAGATTCACTGGCAATCGATGGCTGTTGTCGAGTCATCGCTATATCTAATTACGCTGCGTGTGCAAGACTAATTGCTCTCCAAGGCGAGCATGCATGGAGGCAAAATTAAACCATTAAGAAGCATTTTGTAACATGATTAGATGGAAGAACATGCATTGAACTCGACGTCAACTTTTCTTGGATCAGGTGGTACTCCAGATGTTGTGTTTAAACAGTGGGTAATTTGCTTAAATAATTGTAACAGAAAAATTTATTCTTGTCCAAGGGAGCGTGATACTGACACCTTCAGGGTGCTACTGTATTTTGGTTCTGTGTTTGGATTGCGATTAATTTTGAAACAACTGCTGTTAGAAATACCTTTGAGCACGCGTAATGTTTGTATAGCAATTAAAGTTATTTGATTTAAATGCTCATAAGATTGCCAGAATATATTATTCATAGATGTCTTTCAAGCATGCTGTTAGAAATACCTTTGAGCATAAGTAGTATTTGTACAGCAATTTAAGTAAATTAATTTGGATGCTCGTAAAATTGTCAGAATGTATTATTCATGGATGTCTTTCAAGCATGTTTGAAGTTGAAATGTTAGATATTATTTATCACTGAAATAAACGTTGAGGATAAGAAAACATAAAATTTTTGAAATACGATAGAAAAAAAGATAAATATATGTAATGTATATTTAAAATAACGTATATATTCAAACTTATTTTTGTAAGAAAATGAAGCATAAGTTAGGATTATTTTAAAAGCTATTGTACTTTCAGAAAAAAAGGAGAATTGGTGGTGGTTGGGACAATATATGTAAAAGCGTCTTGCATCGATACTCAAGTCCTCGGGTGGGAATTTTTCGAGTATTCTCAAATACGGTATGCTAATGCGGGACATTTCCCCCCCCAGTCTCCCGAACAGAATGAACTTTCCTCATCAACTGTCTGTGGGTTGTATATAAGAGCCATCGATGTTCAAAAAAGTGTAGTCAAATTGATAATATTTCAAATAGTGGCAAATATGAGCAAGATATTATATAGCTTTTGCCAAACAAATATTATAGATTATATATATATATATATAAACCCATGGTGTGGAATTCTAAAATGGTTGAGCCTTCTTTTGCATTTTTTCTACAAAGCTATGCTCCTTTTTTTGTTAATAGATGGTTTTCTTAGCATATTCTAACATTGAGATCGCATAATTCGTAGAATACAGAGAATCGTTTCAGGATTGCATGACTTATCAAGAAATATTTTTGCAACATACGTAGATTTTGTACAATCAATCTGTTTTTAACCTTCTGATAAAAAAAAAAAAAAATATCAATATGGTGTTATTATTATCAACTTAATTATCAACATGATCCTTTGGTGCTTTGTAAAACGCTCCGAATGGTTCAAATCGTAATATAGTATTGTCGCCCAGTACTGATTTATATTGAACTAGTAGTTGTGGCCCATAGTTGGTCGTTTACATAAACAAATTCTTTTAAATCAAGTAATAATAATAATAATAAATTAATAATTATATGATAATAATAAATTGCTACTAAACTTTTCTTTGAAAAGGTCATTCTTTGTATATATTTATAAAGCTTTCTCCAAGAAAAAATATCCATTTTAAAATAATCCAATATAAAAGGTTAACTTTAAAAAAAAAAAGCTAATAAATAATCTTATATTTTTAGAAACAATTTATTAATATTTCTCGAAAACAATGTCACCCACGTCATTGTATTATAGGATGAGCAGCACGAAAACACCCAGTATTCGCGGAAAGCCAGACTCAGCCCAATCCATTACCTTTATTTATTAGAGCTCAGGATTCAGAGTGCTGTTTCTTTTCGGAACAGCCCGGCCGACGTTTCTCTCTTCTTGGCGAAGAACCGAAGTGTGGAGTTTGGGGGAAATAATAAAAAGGGGCGCGGGGCATAGGGCTGCGCATTTTTTTCGTCGAGAGCACTGTCGGGAATCGCACTCTCTCTCAACTTTCTTTTGTCAGAGTGATTCATCATCAGAAAAGAGAGAGAGAGAAGGAAATCAATATCCGAGACGATGAGATCAGTTGTTCTGTTTTTATGGGCAGTTTTTTCCCTAATGGTCTTTCTTCATATCGCAATTGAGTAACTGCAGTTTAGATCTTAATTCTTGTATGCCAGGCAATTTGACCTGAATACAACAGATAGGTAACAATTTCAAAGATACTCAAGACATATGAAGGGGAAGCCCGACTCATGGCTCTGTGATTGCGTGAGCTGGTGGTGAGCATTAGAGTTGAGGTTCAATACGCTGGCAGCATTGTTGCAGTCACAAACGAGGAATAAGATGGCGTTTGGTATTTTCAGCATCTTGCCTCCTTAGTCGTACTACTTGGGGGAGTTTCCTTTTCTCCCATGCGATACGCAAATGCGTAGTTTCCCTAAAAGTCCATTACCCTCCTTCTCCAGCAACTTCTTATCTTCCTTTTCTTCAGCAACACTTAGCCAAATTGGCTAAATGTGGCTGGCTAAGTGTTTTTTTTTTTTTTTTCAAAATCATTAAAAGGTCATTCCTTCAAAATATTTATATAGCTGGGACATGAATGACAGAGTGGCTAGCACTCTGGCGCTCGCTACCGCAGGTTTCCTGTTAGAGCATTGGTTCGAAATCCCCCTTAAACCGTTAGTTCCGGTCTGACATGATCGTAGAGAGTTGCGGAGGTAGATACACGCGCCTCCTGGATAGTGTGCTAAGTGAGTAACCTCGGTGCTGCGCTTGCCTTAAGGCATCCAAGACAACTATCTAAGTGTTTGCCAGCTGCATTTGAAAAAATAATATTTTTACAGCTTTTTTAGAATATCCATTTTAATATAATCAAAATAAAGGTTAACTTAAAAAAAAAAAGTTAATATATGATCTTATATTTTTAGAAGCAATTTATTAATATTTCTCGAAAACAATGTCGCCCACGTCATTGCAATAGGGTTAGCAGCACGAAAACAACCAGTTTTCATTGAAAGACAGCCTCAACTCAATCCATAACCTTTTATTTATTAGAGCTCAGGATTTCAGACCGCTGTTGCTTTTTTTTCCGAAAACATGTCCAGCCGATGTATCTCTTTTCTTGGCGGAGAACCGAAGTGTGGAGTCAGGGGAAAATAATAAAAAAGGGGCGCAGGGCTGCGCATTTGTTTTCGTCTAGAGCACTGTCGGGAATCGCACTCTCTCAACTTTCTTTTGTCAGAGAGAAGTGATTCATCATCAAGAAAGAGACAGAGAATATCCCCAGACGATGAGATTTGTTGTTCTGTTTTTATGGGCAGTTTTTTTTTTTTCCTTAATGGTCTTAAGTGTGTTTCTTCATATCGCAATTGACCAAAATGATTTTTTGCGAAATTCATCTCACCACAATCTGCACATGAAATTTAGTTTCATTCCATTCATGACTTTTGACTGCTGATGCTTCCAAACATGGTAGTTTTTTAATGGCATATTCGTATTATGCTCTTTTAAATAAATGAAGTAAATACAATATACAATAGATAATAGTAAATAATAATATAATAAAAAATAGATATATGATAAAAGCAATATTTCAATATTTATTTTTTTTTAATTTGAGTGGATTTTTTTTTTTTTTTTTTGTGAATTTAAGTGGACATTGTGTTTCAAAAATGCTTCTCATTCCTATCGTATAATGAATGACAAGATTCAAATAAATAGATTGAATTAAATGGCAGTTGATGATTTTCTATAAATATTATTGAGTTATTTTAACATTTTTTTCATTAATTTTGGGAAAATAAAAGATTTTAATAACAAAAAAATGCAATTGCGAATTCAAATATGTGTGTGCACTAAGCCTTGTTTTTCCATTAAAGAGGATTCGTAAGGTATTTTTTTTTTCTTTTCCAAATTGAATTTCTCTTCCAGTATCGGTTCTCCTTACGGAAATCTTGACAGTAAATGTGATAGATGACAATTTCTTTTTTTTATCTATTTGAAATCTTTATGCAGGAGAAAAAAGGGAAAGCTTTCATATTCTCGATTACGACTCTAAGAAAACGGAAAATGCTCAGAATAAGTCGATATAGGATTTTTCTCCGTGATTAATTCCTATCAGAATAAGGTTTTTCTGCAAACGTGATCGATTTTCCACATCATTTATTCTTTGTTTAGCGAGTTAATGCTTTTCAATGTGCATATATTATGTTTCAAAAAGACAGCTATGCAGATTTCGAAATTTTCAAGAAACCATGAATAAATAAATGGAAATAATAAAAACTAACAATAAAATGTTAGTTAATGTTAAATGAAACAATATAATAGAAAACTAACAATATTCGGGATTCATATGAATGAATGAACAGGAATTTTCCAGAAATAAAATGGGTTTACTAAATAAAATATTGCATATAATTTTGTATATAAATTATTTTGTTTTCAATAAAATAATACGTTTAATTTATTTTGTGTGATATTTTAAGGTTTTGTATAAAGTTTAAATATAGATAACTACGTATAAAGTATTTGTCACAAAAGTCAATGGGTAGGGAGATTTTTTCAGATAAACTCATAGAAAAATGCCGATTATTATGTAAATCGTATGTTAATAGTTGGTGACAGCTTCTTGCAGAAAAATAACTGGTTTCGTTACAGAGAGTTGATTTGCAATAAATATGAAATTCTTCTGTACATGTGTTTGTCACTGAACTCCTCCTGAACGATGCACAGGAAGAGATATAGACGTTGATCGATTTTTTCCAGATCATTTAGTCTTTGTTTAGAGAGTTAATGCTTTTCAATATGCATATATTATGTTCTAGAAAGACAGCTATGCAGATTTCGAAATTTTGTCAAACCATGAATAAATAAAAGAAAACTAACAATATTCAGTCTCATATGAATGAATGCACAGGAATTTTCCAGAAAAAAATGGGTTTGCTAAATAAAATATTTCATATCTTTTGTATGGTAATTGTTATATTTTCAATAAAAATGCATATAATTTATTTTGTGTATTATCTTAAGGTTTTAATATAATTTTTTAAATGTAGACAAATATGTATTAAATATGTCCAAAAGTCAATGCATAGGAGATTTTTTCAGATAAGCTCATATAAAATGGCGATTATCATGTAAATTTGTTAATTGTATGTCAATACTTGATGACAGTTCCTTGTAGAAAAATAGTTGGCTTCTTGCTGAGAGTTCATTTGCAATACATATATATTGCAAATATATGGTATATATATATACAAATATACGGTATGTGTCGATGGATAGATGCCATTTTTCAAAATGCCATTTCCTTAATAAAACTTTTCATTTTTACTCTCTTACAAAATTACTATTGAAAAAAACTACTTGATAATAAATGAAAAAATATTTTCACTGCAAATGGAAAGAAAAATATTATTGATAAAAAAATGTTTAGATATAGTAATAGTTAATGTTTAACGAAGTCTAAAAATGGGTTGTGAGTTAAAATTTCCCTTTAATGCTTCTATTTTCCCAGAATAGATAAATGAATACAACCAAAAAGTGCCTTCAGAAAAAAAAGTGATTCCAAAAGTGCAAATAGCAGAACATTTTTAAATAAAATTAAAAACTTAGAAATAGACAACACGAAAACGTAAATACAAAATAGGGGTTCGCGTATATCTGGATATTAACTTTGTATCGCAGTTCATCAATTATCTTAATGCTTTGTTATTTAAATTTCAGGAGTGCTCTGCCTATCAATTTGGAACAATGGCATGTAGTCCGGGCAACAAGAATTTTAAGAAGAGGATCCTTGCAATTGATGATGGTCCAGTCACCACTGGCGAATCAAAGGTACGACATCTTAAAGCGAAGGCAAATTATCATGTAAATTTTCAATGTTATGTTAGACAAGATTTTTACTTTCCTTTATCATTTCAGCTGATATCTAACAAAACAAATGAAAAACGCTTCGATATAAATGAGGGTATATATAGGAATATAAATGTTATTATGCAATCTTATGAGAAAAATATATTGGTACAATGACGTGCAAATATGCTACATTATAGTGTTCAAAAAGATAACACATCATATGGTACCATACTAACACATATGGAAACTGGCTTTTACCAATTCCCAGTGGTTCCTCAGTGTGCCTTCTTAATCCGTTACCAAATGAAGGATATGCAAATACGCTATATTTTATTGTTTAAAAATAAAACACCATATGCTACTTGTATTATGATTTAACAGAAATACTCACTTTTACCAATATACAGAGGTGCCTTGGTGGGCCTCCTGAATCTTTTTTACATATCCGTGAATTTTAACCAAACAGGATGTATGCAAACAAAAGATGTATAATTACGTTATATTTTGTTTAAAAGATAAAACAATCTGTAGAACTTGTATTATTATTTCGTAGAAAAATAACTTTTAGCAATATATGGAACTTGTATTGGGATTTTACAGAAAAAACTGACTGTTACCAATATGCAGTGATACCTCGGGGTGTTTCCTTAATCCGTTACAGATCGGTGGATTTAAACAAACAGGACGTACACCAAACGAACTTTTTCATTAGAAATAAAAGGAAAATGGTCAATCCATTTCCATCAAAAAAGAAATCTTAGTGTTATTTTTATACTATGCATTAATTGGTATTGTACAATATAATTTGAATGTACTAAAACACTTAAGTAAAAAAAAAAAAATTTAGATAAAAATATACAGAGTTGTAAAGAGACCAGACTTAATTTTCTCTTTTTTGTCTCATTACCCTACTTGGATCTAGGTGAGGATCACCAGATTGAACTATAACTAAAAATATGCCCAACGTACTGATTCTGCTTTCTTTTCCGGATGTTTTGGAAATGTGAATTATCTGGTCATTCTAGGCAATACTATTGCGGCCTTTTCTGCGGTGGTGTTCCTAGACAACGTTTTTGACAACGACAAATATTTTAACGCACAAGTCGTATTTTGAGCAGAGGTCGTATATCAAACAAAATTCTTCGCATTCAAACAAGGCATACGAGACGTTATACTCGTATGCCTTGTTTGAGAATGCTAAGAATTTTGGTTTTTGTTTGATGTACAACCTCTGCTCAAAATACGACTTGTGCGTTAAATTAGTGTTTGAATTACGCTTGGCTTTATGAGACGCTAAAAACTGATTCCGGCGATTTTTGAAATGTCTGAATGAATCGACCAAAGAAGTGCATTCAATTTTGTTTTCGAAACGTACTGAATATTGCAGAAGGCATTCGGTGAGCATTCTTATATCGGAAATAAATGGTTATAAGTGGTATAAACAGTTCAAAGAAGACAGTGAACGCGTTGAAGAAGAAGAAGAGTCCTCTGGTCGACCCTATCAAGCCACAACCGACGAAGCTCACGTCCGAAAAATTAAAGATTTGGTGCTTGCAAATCATCGATTTACAATTAGAGACCTTGCTGAGGATGTTGGAATTTCAAAAGGATCAATCAATTCCATTTTGGGCCTCAAGCGCGTCAAATCTCAATTGGTACCGAAAACACTGAATGCGCCAACTCACACTGCATTGATACTTCGTGTTAGTCAAAAATGAAACCCATATCGTTCCACAACTACCGTATTCACACCGTGCGACTTCTGGCTATTCCCAAACTCAAAAACCACTCCGGGACACTGTTTTGAGTCGAGTGAAGAGATTCAACGTGAATCGCCGCGAGCTTTGAAGGCCATCCCTGCCGATGACTTTTTAGCATGCATTGAGGTTTGGGAAAAAGATGGCGTAAGTGCATTGTGTCCGGAGGGGATTACTTTGAAGGCGATGAAATATATTGGGAAGAATAAATAATGAGTTTTTGAAAAAAGTAATTGGTCTTACTTTTTGGACACAGTAGTACAACGGATTTAAGTCAAAATCCTCTAGATCCCACAGCCAAACGCCACGTAGGGTGATATCCGGGGAACAAGACGACAGGAAATCTATCAAGTTACGCAAATTTTCATGACAGCAGCGTCAAAGTTTCTTCTTACAACATTTTTCGGTCCTTTTTTTATTTATTTATTATTTTTTTTTTTGAATTTATCTTCTCATTTTTTCCACATACTCTATATGAAATATGATTTCATCCTGTTAATTAGTTTTCAGCTGCATATATCTTCAAACAGGGAAATTTATGAATTTTTCTTTTTTATGAATAGTTAATCGTTTTTTTTTGGCTTGTTTTTTATGCGAAAGCCTTAAAATATGAAAGCTCTAGCAAATTTTTTTGACAATCTATATACGACGAATGTTTGCATGGGTCAAAATCTTTGACAAATTTATGGATGTCGAAAATTTTGCCGAGATGCACTATCCTAAAAATGTTCAAGCAAGTCTTATAATAATGTCTGAAAGGACCATAATATTCACATTACCGCAACATACTGAAGAGAAGGCAGTAGCAAAGTTCATTGAACTTGGTTCATTTACTAGTACCATCCAACCTGGGGGATGCACAACTAGGAACAAGTAGGGAAAAGAGATAGAAAATTAATTTTGGCAAATTTTAATTTATGCATGTAATTCCTCTAACTGTTTTTGTATTTATATATTTCAGTATGAAGCAGCGTTTAACATTTGTCATTTGTTTTGCCCTTTTTTCTTTATATTTTGATTGGTGAAGTTCTTTTAGTATGCATTCATAGATTTGAGATGGATTAAGTACATATATTATAGTGATAATTAATTAATTTTACTTTATTTCGAACCCTTAGCTAAATGTAACTTCTTAGTAGCAATATTAAACAAAGTTACTGATGTACATATGTATGAAAAGAAATTCTGCACCAACGTATAGAGATTTATAGTAGCACAATTTGCAGTAAGAGGGAACATGAGAATGCGAGTTATTTAATTGCTCACTGGCGTTAACATTCGCAATTGCTGGAACATTACAGCTGCTGTTTACCATTCCGGATATCATTACTCACTGCGATTAGTTACGAATTCCATAGTGTTAGTCCCCAGGATTACGATTAAATCTCAGGCAGCAAGCCACAAATCTCGGCATTCACTGCTCTAACCACTTAGTGTTTCCTTTTCTGTGCACGTGAGATTTGCCAAACTAATTGATTTTTGTTTCCTCAGAAAGGTTTGGGATAAACATATGAGGGTTTTATTGTTTCCCAACTGATTTTTTCTCCTCTTTGTACCATGTGTTAGACTGTATCCTCTGAAAAAAAGTTATTTCACATATCTTTTAAGTTTACAAATGAACCAAAATATAAATAACGCATGGATAATTTTAGAATCTCTGCGTAATGATGTTTCCATATAAAATTATTCAGTTTGGGAATAAACAAAAATGAAAATAAACAATAAATCTATCCAAAAAAATTAATAGTAAAATTTTATATAAATAAACTCATTGCTTCTAAAATAATTTCGATTAATAATTTAGATAAAAAATAAATTTGATTTTCACCACTGATTGATAACAAGTCTTGAAAATCCTTACGAAGTATAAAAAAAAGTGTAAATATTTTTTACTGTTTAATATTGAAGGATTTACTGTATTTGGTAGAAAAATATTTGCTAAAATTAAATTTTTAGATGTATAAACAAGTATTCATTTTCAATTTTTAATTTATTCCTACTGAGTTTAAAATCTTAAGTAATATACCAAATTCCTGACTCAGCACAATTAAATTACATAAATTTCCGCATTTGAATACACGTTATAGAAACCCAGAAGCACTAAACCATCTAACTGGCTATCTCTCTGGCCTTTGGTACCACAGGCTTCAAGTTTGAATCCCGACGGTGCAGGGATGTTTGTGAGTGGTTCGAATCCAAGTTAAACTGTTGGTCCCGGCGTAATTAGCCTAAAGTGTGCACAAAGTGACCGTAGAGCGACATACCAAACCAAACCAAATCACACAGACCTCTTGTTTAAGTAGATAGAAGTAAAACTTTTCTAAGCTTAATATACAATTTTCTGATATGGGTTTTTTATTGGCTCTTGAAATCCTTAGTTGACCCCTTGTATGTGATATCCATCAGTATGACGATCACTACTACAGATTGTAAAAGTAACAAAAATATTTTTTTTAATTAACTGAAACAAAAAAACGAATTTTTATCTGACAGATGAATCTAATTAAAAGAACTGATCTATTCGTTTTTCTTTTCTTTAAAGGAACCGCTGAGTGAACTGAACCTTGACAGACCTTTGTACCTAGGTGGATATCGTCACCTGTCCACTGTGAATCCAGAGTCTGGCATAACTTCTCGCTTCAAGGGCGCTTTTCAGCGACTGGTTCTCAACGGCGAGGTGGTGGACGACCTCAGGAAGGTGGCCAAGTCTTCTCAGGACGTGGGCCACTTTTATGGGCAGCCTTGCGGACCAAACCCGTGCCACAACGGAGGCATGTGCTTGCCCCAACTTAACAATTTCCATTGCAAATGTCCAGTTGCGTACACGGGACTTTGGTGCGAAAAGTGTAAGTCAAAATATGACTGTAATTTCTTATTTCCACTTCCTACTTTTTTTTTTGTCGATTTTTTAACACGATGTATATTTGGAAAATAATATGCAGACGTTAAAGGCTCGTTCCCACCGAGGCGTGAGGTGCTTAAGCGAGAAGAGTGGACCAATCACTAGCCGCACCACGTTCGCCTGAAATCGGTTTGAAATCCACCGCTTTGAGTTACCAACTTTCAACTCGAAGCGGAACTTCACTAGTGCTATTTATGACGCTACGCTGTGAAGGGGGTCGAAAAATTTTCTCGCCTGCCGCGTGAATCTTCATCGCTTCTCGCCTCGGTGGGAAGGAGCCCTAAGGGCCTGAATGGCTGAGTGGCTTGTGGTCTGGCACTCGGTACCACAGGTTTCGAGTTCGAGTTCTGGCTGTGCCATGGATGTTTGTAGTGGTTCGGAATTCTCTTTTTACAGTAGGTCCCGGTCTAACAGGATCGTAGAGCGTTGCGGGGGCATTGTTACTCAGCGTCCGTGGCTTATCTTGAAGTTGCACGCGCCCTCTCGGCAATGTAAAGGAGTAACATCTGTACAGCGCTTGCCTTAAGGCATCCAAGACAGCTGTCTAAGTGTTTGCCAGCTGCATTAGAAAAAAATATATGCAGACGTCAAAAGGATTTTTAATTTTTGTAATCTAAAATTTGTTATCAATAACGTTTATGTTTATTCAAGTCCTTCACACTCTCCCAATATATATCTCGTTCAAATTTTCAATTGTTCATAAAATACTTTTATTCATCCTCTCACATTCAAAGACATTTTTTTTTAACTTGTAGTGGATGACACTTGATGTTAATGTAGTTTTTTTCAAATATTAATTCAGTAATTAAATTTAATTCATTAAGTTTAGTTTTTTTAGATTTAAGTTGCATATATCTGCCAATAGAGGGCACCAGATAAACTTAAAAAAATTAATAAAATTATTTATAAAGGACTTTCTGCAATAGAGTGAGAAAAAAATGTAGGAATTGACTTTAAATTTTTTTTTTTATATTACTTGTTTTTATAATAAGCCCTAGTACCATAAATTTTAGTTATTCTTTATCCTTTTCCTACTTCCTTTTGTGATATCTTACAATACCTATGAATAATATATCAATTAACAAAATTTTTCCTTCTCTACAGTTTTTATTCAGAACCGTAATGCATTTAAGCATTTTCAATAGTTCATGTAATATTTTAACAACATTGAACGAGTATTAGAAAAATAAATCATTGAAATTTTAATTTTTAATTAAAACTAATTACAAATTCGTCAAACTTTAATAATTAAATTTATCAAATTTTCTTTTTTTCAAATAAAAGCAATTATTTTACTTTTTTTTTTTAACTTAAGGTTGATTTTTTTCTTTTTGTGATCAATGTTTTTCTTTATTTTATTCTTTTAATACAGATGCACCTTTAAAAATGCGTTTCATAAAATTACTGCCGTATGTAGCAAGCAATATAGTCAGTGTTTTGAAAATGGAAAGATGATTAGACAATTGTGACAGTGTCTTGTATTGGAAATGCTTTAACTGGATTGGGTTCCCTGAGTGAAGTAGAATCTACTACAAAACCTGCTCCAATCAATAATAAATTATTTATATGTGTCAGCATTTAATATGTACATTGTAAATTTCAATAATCAATGTTGTTATGTTATTTCGCAGACATTGAAAATGTATCGATTGATGAACCTATTTTGTTTGACGGTAAAACTTTCCTGAAATTCCCGAACAAAATTATTACTACGTAAGTTTCTTTTCAATCTCTATTCAAAAATAGTATATTATATCATAATTATATTTATTTTTGTACTCAATTTATATTTAAGAAAATATTTTCTCGTCATTTTTAATAATCATTTTTTATTTGCAAACTCATTTAAATATAAAATCATATCGGATTAAATTCAATGTATTTAAGTAACCATTATTAAATGTCATTTATTTATTAAATGCGACTAATAATTTAATGCACAACCATTATTAAGTGCAGTTTGCTCATAAATACATATTAGCCTTTCATTAGAAAAAAATTGTAAGAAAAAATATGAAAACAGTTTATTTATAAAGTGATTAACAAGATAAATTTATTCAAAAAAAAAAAAAGTGATAATAATAATTTTTTAAGAAAACTTATAAGAAAAAATTTTGCAGCAAAAATAATACTTATTTTTTAAAGATTTATAGTTGTTAGAACTTATAAATCCGGCAATTAACACTTAAATATACATTTAAATTATTCTAATAAAAAAATTCATTCATTATTTTGTTTAAAATAAAATTTAATATTATATTAATCTATTATTTATCATCTGTTTTACGTATTTATTTTTTATGCTTTATGACTGATTTCTATAAAATATTCATGATTTTTAACAATTTATTTAGCAAATACATTTTTTAATATTTATAAGGATTTTATGAAATTAATTATTGATTAAGAATTACACAATTTATGTTACTATTTTTCAAATTCTTAATTTTTTCAGCACTGTACAACCTGGTGATTCAAAGGCAAAAGAGTAAGTTTATTTTTATTATTACTTTTAATAAACAATCTTAAAAAAAAATATCATTTAATTTAATTTAATATTGTCTGTTAAACAAAAAAAAACAATGTTTCTGATTCTCATTAATTGTCAGACTATAATTTAATTCCAAATATTATTCAAATGAGTTTGAAAATTAACTTTATTATAACTACATTCCAGTGATTACATTTTAAAGGATATTTTGTATCATGTAAAAGAGAATGATTAATCATTGGCCTGAGCATTATGTTCAGTTGCTTTCTGATAAGAGTTTCGTTTTAAGAGAATTATCTCAAAACATTTTGCAATTTATAATTCTTATTTATAAAAAAGATATCAAAATCGAATGTCTCTGTCAAAATTTTTAAGCCATATATAATTAGTTATAATTAATAAGCGATTTCTTTTTACTTATTAAGTATCACAGTTAAAAAAGATAATGATTAATATTAACAAATTCACAATTAAAGAAGATAAGGATAGATACTAAAAAATTCGCAGTTAAAAGATAATGATCGTTATTAAAAAATTCGCAATTAAAAAGTTAATGATCGATATTAAAAATTTGTATTTAAAAAAGATAATAATCGATATTAAAAAATTCAATCACAAAAATAATGATCGATATTAAAAAAAGTTAATAATTGATATGAAAAAATCTACAATTTGAAAAGATGCTAATCGATATTAAAAAATTCATAATTAAAAAAACGATAATGATCGATAGTAAAAATTCGCAATTAAAACACTTGTTTGATATTAAAAAAATCGCAATTAAAACAGATAATGGTCGCTTTTAAAAAAGATATCTCTTATTTTTTGTGTTTTTTCACTTTCTTGTATGCTTCTTATGAAGGATGTGATGTTTATGAATTTCATACATTTGTTTACGTGTAAGAGTAAGGTATTACATTTCTCCTTTCTGTATTAAATATTTCAAATTATACCATATTATTAATAATATTTAAATTCTCATACATTCTCCCATGTTTATCAATTAGTTCTTTCGACACAGAATTGGCAATTATGTTCAACTGATTTATTTACTGTCACAATATCGTGATCTTTTTAAATGACACATGATCAAAAAATAATAATAAATCTTACAGATTTAATGGTTTTCTATCTGAGATTTGACAAGGAAATTAATAGTGAAAGGAGCATTGAAATAAAAGGGGGATTGGAAGAGGCAATCTTACATCCGAAATTATCCATGAAAATGTTTTAATACAACAGACCAATTTCAGGAAGTTGTTTTATATATCGGCAGAAATCCACGGGATTCTAGATACAAATAAGAATTAATATAATCTGTTTACTAATATGAATTATGGCAAATTATTTGCGATATTTATTAAAGTATTGATTAGTGCTTATCAAATAAAGTTTAAAAATTTTTTTCTCTAATCCATTATTTTTAATCTGTTGCATATCCAAAAATCTGAAAAAAAGTTCTTATTGATTTGTTTGTTTTTTTAATTATAAAAAAAAAACATACTTTTTCATTGTATAAAATAATAAATCTTATGATAACCTAAAAAGAGTTAAGTTAAAAGTGTTTTAAGTTTCTGAAATTCTTTTTTAAGATTCGTCGTTTTTATCAAAATGTTAATAATATATATAATAAATAAATAATAATAGAAAAATATAAATAATTTGTGTGATAAATGAATTAAAGTTCACGATGTAAATAATATGAAAAATTACAAGATTGAAAGATGCAACAATTTTTTTTTTGCCAATTATTATTTTTATTTGGTGTATTGCTTTAAATTTACTGTAAAATTCTAATATGTTCTTTATTTCATTAAATAAAGCTATAAAATGCATTAAAAATGAATTTGCGTTAAAATAAAATAAAACATTCTGAAACTACATTAGGTAAAAAGAAATTGTTTATTTTCATTTGTGCAGGTGCAGTAAATTGTCTGTAAATATTTGAATAAACTAGATTTAAAAGAAATTTTATTTGTTTTTAGTAACATTTTTAAGACTAATTGGTAAAAATAAATTGTGTTTACTAGCTTCGCTTACATTTTTATTTATATTTCAAATATTGTTCTATTCTATTTTTTTTTTCTTTGTTTTGGGAAAATTTTTCTGACTTTATTTATGTATATTTTTAATTTAATTTATCAATGTAAAAATAAATATAGTTTCATTGAAACTGGTAATACTGGTCATATTTGCTGGTAAACAATATAATTAAAATTTTGTCAGCCATCTCTTTTTCAAAATATATGAAAAATTAGAAGTATTATTTCATTCAACCTAGCAAGAAAGTTGCTACAAAACATTTTTAGATAATCCGTGTATTACAAAAAAAGACTATATGAAAATTTTAATTTAACTACCACATAGTTAAATTAAAATTATGTATTTATTTTATTTCCATGTTTTTTTCCTCCTTCAAAATAACTTTCAGAGTCTCTGAAAAAATTTCAAAATTTAAACTTGCCAAATAGACTTCTTTGAACACAAAATATATTTGCATCTCAGAAGGCCCACTTTTCATTAAAGTCACTTCAAGTATTATTGCATTGCCTGTATATTTTAAAAAGATTTCCATCAAATGATTTGATTAGACAGGATGGTAAGTAATTAATGCTGTCTTGCCTGACATCAGGTTTGCATTTGATGGCTGAAAGAGAACCAAAAAAAAAGTCACAAGAAATGCTTATTTGTTTTGATAATCTTTAAATAGTATTTTCTTTTTTTTGTTTAATCTGAAATCCCCCTCATCCTGTCACAATAAGGCCTTATACACATTCACTAAAGGCTCTTATTTGTTTTATCTACGACTAAATATCACCTAAAGGTAGTCTATAAGTTGTCAGATCACAAGAAATACCGTCCAGTTAAAAATTTACTTTTTTTTATCCACTTTCAAATAGTTTTGGGTCTTCTGTTACCCCATCACTGCCATAAATGCTTGATGAATACATATGCATTACGTCACTTTTTTAAAGCTCTTACACTGATGGGCACAATCGCATGGAAATCACTTTCCGTACTGAAGCAAGCGAGGGACTTCTGTTGTGGTCGCATGAAGATCTTCCAACTGTGGGAGATTTCTTGGCCTTGGCCATAGTGGATACGTTCTTAGAAGTCAGCTTCAACTCTGCGGGAAGCCGAGAGCCTTTAACCATCAGATATAACAATCCAGTGAATGATGGTCGATGGCACCGAGTTGTTGTCGACAGGTAAGTTAATGTGTAGCTAATGTTTAACAACCAGAAATTAAACATTTCTTTAGTTATATCTGTCCCTTATTACACCAAGACCAGTTCACCTACGACTGATGAGGGAATGGATTCTAGCGGAAGATATCCTCATTTACATTCTAATGGCAGAAACCCATTAAAAGACTGTCATAATCCTAATTGTAATCTCTAAATATATAAATAAAATGACCACAATAGCTCAAACTCGAGCTTTCTTACGTTTTATCTGGATTGCTTCTATAGACCACAAGTCTGACAAATATCTACATTTTACTAACCCGTTAATCTAAAGAGACGAATGTAAGTGTAATATAAAGTGATGAAAAAACTGGAATTTAAAAAAGATTAATAAAATTTAGGAAACTATGGTTTTACCTCTGACTCTTACCCAATTCATGATCTAGTGTTAAGGTGTGCAATTAACATGCAAGAGGTTCAGGTTCGTATTGACTGGCGTCGTTCATTGCACTTATGCATGGAAAACAAGAAGACTCAATGGTGGATGTGATGCTGCCTGTAAATTTTGTGGGTAGTCAATCAGATTGTAGGCGTTTCTCTATACAATCTGCAAATGGTAAAGTCTGCTGCTAATGCCAGTTACCCCTAAAAGGCTTAGGAAGGAAATGGCTTTTTTCGTTGGTGAGCTCTCTTGGTATACATAAGCTCTCTGATATACCAAAACAAAAAAACCTAACCCTACCCTTTGGTAATACTAGGTAAATATATCAGTTACCCATAATAATTTATTAATTCGTTAATACTAGCGTATAACAGTCCACATAGTTGATAAATTTATTTTGTCCATAATAATAGTAGCAAAAGAAAATAAATATACAGCGCAACACTTTTTTATCCAAAAACGAGATTAAATTAAATAATAAATGAAAAACGTTATTTCTAATTTTTATTTTTGAGTGTTCAGAAATATTTGATCAATGTAAAAATAATCATTAAAGTCAATAAACTTTCCGTTTCGGTGTAGAAAGTAGAGTCTTTCAGTACCTTTGAAAGACAAATTCTACGGTTGATATTTCTTATTTTTCTGGAAGAAATGGTTTGAGGCACTTGAAACTCGTCTTATGGATTTTTCTTTAAAAAACCGAAATAATAAAGATTTCTGAACTTCAATAGCTTTATAGCGTGTATGGTGTCTTTTTCTGCTAAGAGGAATGAATTTTTCAAGAACTTTTCAAAGAATTAACATTAGAATAAGATTCACCTTGATTTTTTTTTTTTGAAAAACACGTTTCCAAATTCTTGATAGGGTCATTCTTTTGAACTTCTGTTTTGCTTGATTTTTTTTTCTTTTTTTGATGCATCAAGAACTAACACGTTTCCAAATTTTTGAATGAGTTGAGGGTCCATTCTTTTGTTAGAATCACCCCGAAGTCAAGCATCATTGGGCGCGGTTTTGCAGTTAACATATTTGGGACCTGAATGCCGAGTGTCTACTTTTCGATTTTCTTTTGATCACGGCGGTGCAAGATGTTTGGAGTGGTTCGGAATCACAACTTTATATTTGACTGTAAGAGCGTCACGGAGCCAAAACAGACCACCTTGCTTACTTCTTACTTTTACAAGGGGAGTTGATATTCAACTGAATTCAAACAATTTATTTCGATCGGCGGAAGAAATTAGAGAAATAATTAAAAGCCGTTATAATTAGATTCACCTAAAAATTTGAAGAAACATCAAAACAAATGACAGATGCCATGAGACATTAATTTGGAATGAAGACTTCACCATTTTACGCTAGAACAAAATTTAAGCTTTTACAGTTGCATTCACCTATAATTCCCGTTTAAATATTCACTTACTATTATTATGGGGCACAAGAAATATCATTGAACCCTGAATTTCGCAGTTGATTAACATGATAATATAATGTATAATCATTCTGGCAAGATTTATTATTCATATAATAAACTGATAAATCTGAACAAGCTTAATGCATATGCACATATAGAAAGAAAAACTGGATTTTAGTATCCATTATGTAAATGCTAAAAAAAAAAAAAAAAAAAAGAAACGTCTTGGATATGTGTAAAACAATTATTCAGAATGCTTAACTTCCCTTGTAAATCAGATACCAAGAAACGTTACTTAATTCAAAACTACCCGTTTTCGCTAATTCCAAATTAATCTCCACTCTTTCCGAATATTAAATAAGTTAGTGCTGAAAAAGTGTGCTTGAGTTACTCCTCTAGTGATTACAAATGAATGCTCAGCTAATGGAATAACTCGAGAAAAGATAATATCCATGTATTATGTATGAACCAACGAATGATTTCACTTCTGCTTGACTGTTGAGGAGATAAGATTGCAAACGATCTTATTTCGTTATTAAATGGAATGAATGGTGCATGATGGCAGCACGTGAAGGGATGACGTAAATAATCTTCCTTTGCCGCGTAATCAATTTATTTAAACCGAGCTCTAATTAATATTTAGATTCACCGGCTTCACTTTTATCTAATTGAATGCATCTACTCAATATCTTCAGATAGAGATCAGAACCAGGTATTATTTAATAACTTCCTTTCCTTCTCAGTGTTAAACGAGCACAAATGTGTTCTAAATATAATTATAACGATTTCGCAGTCAAATGGTAAGCTAGTATGTAAGAGGCCTCAGGTTAATATCTGCTACCCTTTCAGAAATGAGTAAGTTCGATGTGTATTTTGATAACGGGCATCTCACTAAAGTTATGATAATTTACATGTGAATTTTTCCCCATGTAATATGTAAATAGGCGATAGTTTTAAAAGTTCTTGAGGAAAATAATATTCATTTTCCCGTCCTATGATGCTGATGGAATATTTATGACATATATTAGTACACAAAAATACGAACGTACACATGAATAACCCCCAAAAAATACACGAATTACATTGATAAATATATGAATAAATAATTAATTATGCAAGCCTTTACTAGATGTACCCGTATTTATCAGGTATAAAAAGGTATTATTTCATAAAGTATCTCACTAAATTAACATTGAATCCATTTTACTGCAACAGGGTTTCATCAATGTTCAATTTTACTTCAAATAGTCAGACAAAAGGAAATTATTTTCAAGAGTTTTATGTTTTAATGGACAAGGAAAGTTACTAGTTTGATTCTAGTCTTGAAAAAAAATTTCTTTTTGTCTGTTCTCACAAACAATTATATATTGTATGACATTATTATACTTTTAAATAAAGATCATATATTTTTATTAATAATATAACAATATACTTCTGTGCCAAAAAGTAAGACCAATTTTTATTTTCTCAAAACCTTTTAATTTATTCTTCCAAATTTATTTCATCGCCTTCAAAGTAATCCCTTCCAGACACAATGCCCATATACCAAGGAATTTTCAATCCTCAATGCATGTTAAAAAGTCATTGGCCCGGATGGCCTCAAAAGAGAGCGGATATTCACGTTGAATCTCTTCAGTCGAGTCAAAACGCTGTCCCCGGAGTGATCTTTTGAGTTTACGGAATAGCCAGAAGTCACAAGGTTTAAATACAGTGGTTGTGGAATGTTATGGGTTTTATTTTTGACGAAAAGTCACAAAGAATCAATGCAGTGTGAGCTGGAGGAATCAATGTTTTCTGTACCAATCGAGATTTGACGCGCTTGAGGCCCAAAATGGAATGGACCGATCCTTTTGAAATTCCAATATCATCAGCAAGGTCTCTAATTGTAAATAGATATTTGCAAGCACCAAATCTTTAATTTTTTGAACGTGTGCTTCGTCAGTTGAGGTGATGGTCGACCAGAGGACTCTTCGTCTTCAACGCGTTCTCTGCCTTCTTTGAACTGTTTTTACCACTTCTAAACATTTCTTTCCGACATAGAAATGCTCACCGAATGCCTTCTGCAATATTCTATACGTTTCCACAAACAAACAATGATGCTAGTTCTTTGCTTAATTAAATCAGACATTTCAAAAATCGCCGGAATCAGTTTTAGTGTCTCACAAAGTCAAAGCATAACTCAAACATTAATGAATATCTTGACGTCAAATTTCACACAGATGTCAAGGACAGGGCCAGCAACCTAAAAAAAATTAAAAAAAATTGAAATTCCATAAGCCCGGGAATTTTAAATTGAAAATTGTTCTTACTTTTTGGACACAGTAGTATATAACTATCATAAGAAATTAGTTTTAATAACTTCTTATAGGTTAATGTTCTTATAATTATTTAAACTTATATATTGTACACGATATGTAATTTCAATTTTTTTTATAGTAGTATACAATATATTTGTAAACAGTGCAAATAAAATAATTATTACGCAAATTATAAATATTATGTAAAATAAAATATGTTTTTATTATGGTAAAAAATATAATTATCATTAATGTTAAAAAATAATTAATGTAAAATAATTAAAAAATAATTCTAGCAAATTAATTAGGACATTCACATTAACAGTAGTAAATGGATTGATAATCCTTTTTACTGCTGTTAATGTGAATCATTTATAAATTACACACTTAGCAGTTATTTTTCTAATTAATTATTTTTAATTTACAACAGCGAAAAAAAGTAATATTAATTAACTTAATTACTGTTCGCCGCAAAAAATATGGCTTTTAATGCCATAAAAGTTCTGTAAATATCTCAAAACTGGGAAATAAAAGGATAATTTTATATGAATTTGAATATTAGGCATTAAGTTTTTAATAATTGTAAAAAGCAATTTATTTTTAATTATTCTAATTAACATTTAATCGTCAATGAATTTAATAAGCATTTAATTTTCAGTATTTTCCTCTTTAAGCACACAATGCTTTTTCACTGATAATAATCGTTGAAACTACGTAATTTGATATACTTAATTCGTTATATTAAATATTATTTTAGACAAAATGTATAAAAAATTTATTATCAGTAATTTAACATTATAAATATTAAATTTAAAATTTATAAATAATGGGAGAATAAATAATGGAGAGTAGCATATAAAAATTATATAACTTATAAAATATATTTCTTCTTCATTGGCGCAACGGCTCCATGGTGGGCCAAACCGTCTGTCTACTAGCAGATTTCGAGAAAGGAGATGTTTTTACGGAGTAGGGTTGTCAACCTTACACCCAACGCTCTGCTGTCATGTTAGATCGTAACCTACGGTTTAAAGTGGATTCCAAACCACTACAGTCATCCATGGTAAAGCCGGAACATGAACCAGAAACATGCGGCATCGAGCACCAGAGCGCTAGTTACTTACCGTCAGGTTCCAAAATTAGGTTCCAAAATTATTAATTATTATTAAATATTATCCAAAATTATTATATGCAACAATTTTGCCCGAAAGGACTTGAACTCTTGGCTGTTATATTAAAAATCTAATCCTCTATCGACTGAGCTATTCAGGATCAAATAACATTCTTCTTATTCATTGGTCCAACAGCCCCATTGTGAGCCAATGCCGTCTGCCTACTGGCAGATTTCGAGACAGACGAAATTTTAATTTTTACGGGTGGAGTTGTCAACCCTACGCTCAACAGTCATATTAGATTGGGACATACGGTTTAAAGTGGATTCCGAGCAACTATAAATATCCATGGTACGGCCGGGACTCCAACCCGAAACCTTTCTATACCGATCGCTTGTCATTGTACCATCAGGCCTGAAAATATTTTCAAACATGCAAATATTTTTTAAAGAAAACAAATATTTCTAAATATGTTGCTTTGGAAAAAAATTACTAAAACAAATCTAAACAAAAATACTTTTGAATCATATTCATCATTATGCATTTTTTAACTTCAAATTTTTTTGATTCAGCCTGGCATGAAATACAATAGCGCATTGAAAAAACCAATCAGTGATTTTTTAAAAGTTTAAACTCTAGTAAAACAAAAATAAAAAAAAACAAGTAAAAAGCATAACATTTATAAATTAAAACGTGAGATTAATACATTATATTCTTTTACATTTAAATCCATTTTTTACATATATTACTATTATTTTTTTTCAAATATTATTTACTTTATGAAAAGTTTTACATGACATAACATTTTAATGGAAATCTAAAATGTGTCTCGATAGAATAAATATTTGATGGTGCAGGATTTTGGGCACGAACAGACCTCTCGAAATAAATGCTCGATTTCATGTCGGGCGATTTCAATTGTCAGAATGTTCTTTTACATTTAAAAAAATCCATTTTTTACATGTCCATGAATGGCTGCAATATTGAACATTTTTTTTCGCACCAGTGGAAATATTATTTATTTATGTACAGTTTGTGTTGGCTTAGTTTTCTAAGCACCATCAGCTCTTACCAACTAAATCGTGACTCATCGGACCAGGCCACGGTTTTCCATTTCTAAGGACAGTATACCACGTATTGTTGCAAGCGATGTCGTTCTGTCAGTAAAGTTTTGTTAATAGCATTTCTAGAGACAAGTCCCTTCCCACATTGATTTCTGCGGTTATTTTGACGCAGTATTGCTTAGTTTACGACTTTTGCTGACGTCGTCGGTATATTGTTATGTTTTACAGATACTATGTAGTTAGTTTTACATGTTTACCTATATTGTTAGTTTTACATGCTTACATATTGTTAGTTTTTACATATATTGTTAGTTTTACATGTGTTACATATAATGTTAGTTTACCCATGTGTTACATATATTCCGCGTTCAAAAGTTATATTTAGTTTTACATGTATTACATGTTAGTTTTTACATGTATATAGTTAGTTTTTTACATATTATTTTTACATACATGTATTACACTATATTAGTTTTTACATGTATTGTTATTTTTACAATTACCTATATTGTGTTTTATACATGTGTTTCATATATTGTTAGTTTTACAATTATATATAATGTTAGTTTTACATGCAAAACACATGTTTTTTACATGTGTTACATGTATTTTATATGTATTAATTACTTTTCCATATTTTCAGAAACAACCGTCACGGTATGTTGCAAGTTGATGACGACACGCCTTCTGTCGTCACATCAACGCCTGAAACAAAACACATAAACACAGATGGAGTGCTTTGGATAGGTAAGGACATTTACTTAACCTCATTCATTTCAACCTTATTATGATCACTTTCCATTTTAACCTTATTAACTTGTCTTTTATACTTAACAGACCATTGATTAAAGAGATATAGTATTTATCAGGATCATGTTTAACTACATCAACCCTTTTTATAAATTCGCATTAAGTATCATTTATGGTGATTTAGAAGGAAGAGTTGAATATGCAGACGTCTATAATTAAAATTGCTATTAATTACACATATTATGATAAAGCATAGTGGTATAATACATAGCTCAA
Source organism: Caerostris extrusa (assembly GCA_021605095.1). Classification (NCBI taxonomy): domain Eukaryota; kingdom Metazoa; phylum Arthropoda; class Arachnida; order Araneae; family Araneidae; genus Caerostris; species Caerostris extrusa. The sequence continues at coordinate 2,937 of BPLR01015695.1, read as the reverse complement.
TGGATATATAAATACAGGAAGCTTTATTCGAAACTCAACCAACCCTGCCAGTCAAAGTTTTCATATTTATAATGTATAAGGTGCTCAAGAAAAATTCGAAGGTGGTTAAATTTTTCTATTGACTCTAAAAGATAGAGGTGAACACCTTGTTGTATTTTTTTTTATATTCATTCCAAACAGTGATGCCTGAATAATGGTGCAGTTTATGAGCCTACGCCTCTTCATAGTGCACCCTAGATCACCTAGGTAACTTGAATCAGTTACATATCTAACACCAGAATGAAGTTTATAATTAGAGGTGCTATGGCGCTGAGAGTGACTAATGATCTGAGTAATGATCATGAGTGGCTAAAGACCTCAGATCAAAATACCCATATTTGAAAAACAGCAATTTTTTTTAAAATTATTTATTATTTTTAAAAAATATCTGTGTAATGAAAGTGAAATTACATAAAATAGAAGCCAAGGATAAAAATATTAACGCAATGTTAATATTTTTATGAAAATTACTTATTGAACCCTGCCAATGTCTTTTATAAATCATTTTTAAATAATTGGCGATGCTGAAATTACTCGTATAAAAATTATAGAATTTTTTGGAACAAGCTTATTTTATCCATTCAGCAAATAACAAAATTTAAAAAATGGCTATGTTATAATTCATCGAAGTAAATTAACTTTAAATACGATATTTTTATACTGTAAGATTTTCATGCAATAAAAAATGAAGGAGAATAATTTAAATGGGCTATAAGTTCATAAATTTGACGTAAAATTATTTTGTTTAAAATATTGATGTACACACATATGCATAAATTTGAATCAAGTCCCTTTTCACAATTTAAAAACTTCTATCATAGAGATTATTTTCGGACTATCAAGAATGGTGTATTTGAGAATACAAAACAATATTAAATTACAAATCTCGCAATATCACATATAGTCTAGATAATCTACTTCCGGACTTCCACTTTCCCGGAGTTCTCAAAAGCAGAGGAATTAAATGCATGCAAAAATTTGTATTTTTTTATAAATGCTTATTTGTTTTTAAGTAAATAAAATGAGATTATGCATTAAAAGAAAATATGTATAAATTTTCATTTTTTTTATTCTAAAAATCGAGATTAATAAACTACAATAATATTGCCTTTACATTCTTTCTTTGGTTTGGTTGCTTTTGTTCTAAAGTGAAAACAGCGGCCTGGTGGCCAGTGGCTAGCGTTCTGGCCCTTTGGTATCCCAGGCTCTGGCCATTGGTATCCCTCAAGTTACGCAGCTGATAACCGAGTGGGTAGCGCTTGGCGCTCAGTACCTGGCGGTGGCATGGATGTTTGTGAGCGGTTCGGAATCAACGTTAAACTGCAGGTCTCGGTCTGTTTGGCCCCAAGTGTGCACAAGATGACCGTAGAGCGACCAAACCAATCTATAGTGAATCATTTATGTTTCCTGATGTAGAATTATTTCTTATCGATAAAAAAATATAAGATTCTCAGATATATTATTATCATATCAGCGCAACAGCCACATGGTGAGCCAAAGGCATTTTGCTAATTGATTTCGAAAGGAGATGTTTTCTTTTTTACGGAATAAGGGTTGCCAGTCCTACGCCCATAGCTCTACACTCATATTAGAGCGAGACTTACGGTTTAAAAATTAGTTTCTCATATATACCTACTTTCCTAAATCATTTTCGATTTTGATTTACATAACTAAAACTAAGTTCTTAGATGTGAATTCAACATTAAAATTCACAGTATCGTATCATAACTTTGAATTATTTGAGATTTTAAAATGATTTATGGTGAATCCAGATCGTATGAATTTGGGCTATAGCAAAGGGAGGTATTGCAGTATGGTATACACACACACAGAACAATACCATTTTTGTTCAGTGGGTGTGTTTTAATAGAGACTAAATATATTAACATAAAGAGAGCAAAGACATTTACGAAAAAGAATAAAAATACAATTATTTCTAGAAGTAAACATTTTTTGTGTCATTTGGAATGAATGGAAGACAATCGAATGAAAAAATAAAATGTGTAAGAGGAAAATCACAGGTAAGGAAAAAACATGGTAAACCTAAGACTAGGTGGATGAGTATAATACAGGATCTACTACTTCCATCCTTCCTTAAGTCTTGTGTTCATAAAAGAAGGAATAAAGAAGAAATAATTACTAAGAATAATACAGTTTGGGAAAGTGTTATCAAGCCATGAGCACCAAGGGCTGTTATGTCAAAAGATGACGAAGATGGTGATGGCCCATACATTTATCGCGCAACTTCCATGAAAGCACTGCCCGCTATTTTTAGGCATTCCTCACATATTATCCACAGTACTATTTTACCACAACTTGTTTTGCAACTAAAAACAAGGCTAATAAATTCTAAGTTCTTTTAATTAATGGATTAGAGTGTAAAGCCAAAATCCAGTGGTTTTGTGAAAATCTTTCCATATGCTTTCTTTGGCGATAAATTTCAGAATGTGGGGGGTGGGTTTTTAATAAGAGGCAACATAAGGCACTGATGCAGAATTTAGAATTAACACCAATAAAAACTAAAATTACATATGCTTTATCCATAATGTCAAAATAATGAAAGGGAGTGGATTTTAGTATTGGAATATTGTGTATATAAGATTACACTCTGTCAGAAAGTAGATAGTATCATAGCAACATAAAATATATTTTTGATTAATTGTAAATGTTCAACTGATCGTTCAAATGTAACACCCTAGTTTCGATGAGAAATTGACGCTATGCATATACATCATTAGGAAAAGCAAATAATTAAGAATTTTTACATTATAGATGAATATGGGCCCTTCATATATAAAAAGACAAGCAAAAAGGCTTTGAATTTACAAAGGGCGAACCGATCAAAAGCTTGAATCCCGAAGCCTCGTCCCATCACCACACACGTTAGAGGCAATACGT
>BPLR01015694.1:0-26975 GCA_021605095.1 Caerostris extrusa | reverse complement strand
ATATTTTCTTTTTTGTCTTGAATGGGTTTAAAATACAAAAGTAAATTAGTAATTATGATAAAAATATCTTATTTATCTATCTAAACAAAAGTACTTTATTGAAATATATTTTCTGACTGCTTATTAACATAATTGAGATTCTAAGTTTAGCATTGAATTTTCCTGTATGTTCCTGTTTATGTTGTATATTTAATGTATTTTTCTCGATTCATCACTAGATGGCGCTATTTTGTTTTTGCTTGAAAAATGTTTGAAATTTAATTTGAGGCATGATGTGATTATCAAATTTGCTTTCATACTAAAAACCTATGATAACGGAAGTGATGACTTAATAAGAAATTTTCTTTGCAACTTCAAATTGTGAGGTTTGCTCCTACGTATCAGATTATATGACATATGTTGAATAACAATTGTATTTTATATTGAATGGCATTATTTTATTATTTTTGTATTTTATTTGTATTGCTAAAAAAAAAAAAAAACTTAGCAAATTTTGAATTTTCAGGCGAATTTTTTTATTTGTTTATTTATTTTAACATTGGTGGATCGTGTGTGTTTTGTATTATTTACATTAAAAACTTATACAATTATTTTTGCAGAATTTACATTACATTTCCACTTTCGTGCCTGTATTCGGACTATAATAATATGAGCATATTATGGTGTTATAAAAGAGCAATTAACTGGAAACTTAACTGTGCATGAAAATAAGCATATAAAAAAGTATTGCAAAATGTCATTTCATGCCCAAGTTTCGGTTATAAAACGTAATTTGGTTTTTCAGATTTAATAAAAAAAAAGATTTTATTTTTTTATTTTTTATTTTTTTTAGTTTTTTATTATTTTTTTTAAAAATCTTTTTGCCTAAAATTGACGTGAAGAAGAAAAAAAATGTGAAATATTTTCTCTATGAAAATCACAGTGCTTCCCTCCTTTTAGTAAAACAAACATAATTAATTAAATTCTGTAAATTAATTTATATATATATGCTTATATGCTTTCATTATATGTAAAAACATGAAAAAAATCAGTGAAAAATTAACTATTAGAAATTCCAGAAAATAATCAAAGGATAATTGAATTATTTTATCATTAAGTTACACATTTTGTTTAAAAATTCTTTAAAATTTTTAAAAAAATTCTGATGTTGTTTCAAAGTTAATCCATTTATATGTAATCTTATTCATGATGAAACTTTACTCGCCTCATATTAAAGAATTATAAGTAAAATTTGTCCAAAATAAAATAAAATAATTAAATAAATATGTAAAAAGTAAAAAAATAAATAAATAAATAAATAAATAAAAGCACATAGTTTTATTCAGCTTTTTATTTTAAATATATAGATACAAACTCATACAGCTGTACAATACATACATTTAATTAATTTTCATTCACATTTTACTATTGAATTGCATATACTTGCATGTGTAATTCATAGCATTAATTATCTTCTTCATAAGCTTCTTTTTTAAAAGAAATTACGTAAAACAATATAATATAAAATAAAAAATTAATTAAATAAGCCAGTAATAGGCAGGAAATGTAGAGACTAATAAATCAACTTTCAAAATTTTAAAAACATTAATTTAGAAAATTATACAACGTGCATCTCTAAGCGAAAATAATGTAAATAGGTTTTTCCCCCGCTTCAAATGTTCACCACCATATTCTCATACTGAGTGCGGTTACGGCATTATGTTCGATGTAGTATGGAATAGCAGGTCTACCAGCTGATGTACGGCATATTTCAGTGCTGGTAAGAACTAGGGACTTCCTCTGTAGGTCTGTAATTTGAGATAATTCCACAATAAGAAATCTCTGAAAAGGAGATATCGTGATCTTGGAGGTCATTAATACCTGCTATTCCTGCTCAAAAAGTAAATTCCATCGCTTGACGTTCGCTTACGGTGGAGGACAATCGGGAATGGAAGTGGGCGTGTCTTGTTCATTGCATTAAGTTAGAAAATACCATGTTAGACTATGATACCTTACATGTTGGGCTGATGGCCAATTGGCTAGCGCTCTGGCCTTTGATACTATAGACCATTGGTTCGAATCTTGCCGGTGACATAGATGTTTGTGAGTGGTTTGGAATCCACGTTAAACTGTAGGTTCTGGTCTAATTAGCCTAAAACGTGCACAAAATGACCGTAGAGCAACAAACCAAATCATCTTACACATGTTGGAGTGCAAGTTTTAAGGCCAAAGGCGCAACTTTTCTCGAACCAATCATGAATTATGTGATAAATCCACAACACATTGACTTTTTCTGGCTACAACTATATCTCATCGTAATTATTACAACTCGTTCCCATTGCAGCATACTCATAAGGATTACTAACAGCTCAAATGCTGCAATTTTGATAATTAGTATTCTCATTCAGCGAGAAATGTGCCTGATTTTGTCCATAAAATGTTAAATAATGCAGTGCCATCTTTGCCCATTTTCGGAACGGCAACAGTTACTACACATGTATGATTTTATGCGAATACTTTCCTAATATCAATCGAAGGACTTTACAAATTGTAGTTATAAATATTTCTAATTCACTTTTTATATGACACCAGATGAAAAATAACAAAAATATAGAATTTTTTAATTATAATAACATCACGCACCATAATAATTTTGCACATCAAAAATCTGCATACAATATTAAAAAAAAGTTTTTATACCTAAATTTTGAATTGTCTGAGCAATATGCACATATTACATTAATTGAATTGTCTTTAGAATCGGAATATCATCTGCAATACATATTTCTCAGAGTCATAGATTTTTTTTTAAAAACATTTTACCAAATTTTGGAAATACCTGGTACATTGACTCTTATAATATTAAATGTAAGTAAATAATTAAAGTATTGGTGATTTATGGTGATTGATTTATTAAAAACTATTTTTTAATTTGAAATATCAAAAAATTATAAAAATGTTATTTATGTAAAAAAAACTACATTAAATTCAATAAAAATGCTATAAAGTTAATAATAATTAACAAAAAAGCAAAGGTATTTAATCCAATCATACTTAAAAACAAACATTTTATACCTTAATTTTTTGTGTAAAGGATTTATAATAAGTGACAACAACTTTATTTCACAAACTAGAAATAACATTCTTTCCTCAGTCAACAGTTTTCCCAATATATTAATTTAACCCAAATTTAACTAACTCAACTCAGTTTAACACTATTTAACTTTAATTGAAATTCAACTCATACAATTTCAATGTATTAAGACAAACAAATACATTTAAAACAATGTTTATATGGTAGAGATATTAAACTAAATTGAAAAGCTAAGTGATCTGCTGTCTTTCAAAATTAAACAAAATAATAAAGGTTACAGAAACACTCAAGCCCTTAAAATCTACATTAATTCTACGACTTCCAAAGAAATCGGGCAAACAACAACCTTAAGTACTTGGAAGAAGTGGACATCAAAACTTTAGTAATAGTTACAAGGCCAGGGCAGCGTTTCTCTTAAATTCGCAATAATGATTTAAATCAAATTTGTATTTGCCATCAGAATAATTCGATCCATTTACGCACCATCAAGGCAGCTGTCTTTTAACGATCATCGTAAAGAGTATTCCATAAAAATATATAATTCTTCAATCCACTAAACCAAATCACCTCGTATCTAATTTTTACTGCTAATTCTCCAGTTTTACGCACCAGTAATTACTCAATCTTAAAATAAATAAAAAACAGAAACCCAATGAATAGACTTGGGAAAAGTTTGGACTGCATTAAAATGGAACAACACAATAGGCCAACAGCGCCAAACATTGGCAGGCATTGGGTGCTTTTAAATTCGGCCTTTAACGTTTCTGTTTGTTCGGCACTTAAAAGGTTCCACCCTCCACGGGGCAGCGATTATTTAGAAAATAAAAATTGGATAGTTAACTTTATTTTAAAAGGTTGGACCGGGAGTGCTCGCATTCAGCCATGGGTAGAGCGTAAACTTTGGCGGTTGGCGTTTTTATGGGCATTTAAACCGGCCGATGGAAAAATAGTTGCTCTTTTAAAACAGATTGTCGTTTAAGTACGATAACCCTAGAAATGCCTCTAGTTGTTTTCCATCATCATTGGGGATAAATTTTCTTTTTTAAGTTCCTTGTCTTCGTATGATAATATCAAACAAAAATCAATTCAGCAAGGAATTTCATGCCGCCATGGTAACATTCGATAACGATTGCACCGAAATTTTATTTTATAAGCAGCATTCAGTTAGGTGTATACATAAAATTGTATTGTATACATAATCAATTTCATCAATGGTGAAAATAATATTGTTAAATAGTTCATAATATTTAAAGGTTGTTAAATATTACCGATTTATATCTAGCTTATACATAAATAAAATGATTCATGTGTATCAATAAATGATTAAGTCGACATATTTTAACATTATTAATAATAAGTCAATGTACGATAATGAAAGTCAATGATAAGTCGATATATTTTAACATTATTAATAATAAGTCAATGTACGACAATGAAAGTCAATGATAAGTCAATGTATTTTAACATTATTTAAAAACTAAAAACACATCAATATTTTAAAAAAAATTTCTAAAATAAAACTATATTTCTTAATTAATTTTAGGCAAAAGCATTTTGTTACTGTATATAATTTGGATTAATATCTTCAATGTATAATTAGGAAATTGTTTTGACCAAGAATTATTGATATCAATGGTTCTCAAATTATAAACTTATTCCCTTCAAATAAAAATTAAATCACCAGGAGTAAATTATAAAATTAATAGTAAGTAACATACTTTGATGAATACAAACTTCAACTACCAGGAATTTCAGAAATATTAATAATTATTCTCTGGTTGATAAAGAATTCCGATTTTAATTCTAAACTCATTCCTCTTATAACAACTATTCACTTGGAAATTCTTTTTAATTGATTATTAATAAAGGGCACCTCAAAGCCAAATATTTCTTGATGACAAAAAAAAAAAAAAAAAAAAACTTTCTGATAATATTATACATTTTTAAAGAATCTATTTTTATCGTAGCATTTCAACTCATAATGATTCATGGCTGTTATTAATAAATTTTAGTAAAAATTTTTAATTTTAAATTTAAAAATGTACAATTTAATTATTGATTATGCAAGATAAATTAAATAAAATTTAATTTAATATAATTATATAATTTAATTAATACTTATTTATAAATAATGTTACTTATTTTAGCGATGAAATAAGTTTTGAGGAACATCGTGGAAAAAAAAATTTTATTGTTGAGGACACAATAATAAAAATAATTTAAGAATCACTGCTCTAGACTATTTTTGACTCACAATTTGAATAACGATTTCAACAATAACTTTGACACTTTAAATGATATAATCGATGTAGAGTATATTTCAGAAATTCTGCTTACAATCATTGCTATCGTAACATTACATCCCTACTTAATAAATCTTTATATTTTCACCAATCACTTAAACAAAATAAATCACGCCATAAATTTAATAATTCATCCGAAGTTCATTAATGAGATAACGTAAAACACAATTGTGAAAGTGAAACAATTAAAACATCACCCTAAAGCATTATTTTGTATCCAGTTTGCGTGCCGGCCTATCATGATACTCGTATCATTAAGAATTAAGCAAGCAGCTGCTTGGCCTATAATTATTCCAAAAGGAATCAGATAAAACCAATTAACAATTGTTTGACTTCAACACACGCGTAGCCTTAAATTTCGATGCTTTTCGACCACAACGTCTCGCTCAATCTCTCTTAGCTAATTGAGCTATCAGTATACACGTGATTGGCGGTGTTTTTATGCGACAAAGAATCTCAATGATGGCCTCACTGACATAAACATGATCCATTCTGAATATTGTAGATAAGACAAATAAAATAGAAAGAAGAATTAAAGACTGGTGCCTGTTACATATCTTATTTGAGTATCTTAGATTTCCTTTGCAGCAAAAGTGTTTACGAGGAACCAGGTTTAATCAGACTAAAGTTAGGTTTTACCGGATGCTAAAATATCACGTAGTAAAACATCAGCCAGTCGGGAGCCTGAGTGGGCAAGAGATCAACTTCTGATTGGTTGGCGAGATTTAAAATTGAGAAGTAGGTAGATAAATAGCACAAGAAGCCAATTTCAGACAAATTGCGCCAAACAGTTTGGATACATAAAGTTAATTCCAACTAAAAAGAAATTCCAGAAGTCTCGGAAAAAGGCTAGTTTCTAAAAGACAACGACGAATGTAAATAATAAAATCAATGTTAATATCAAATATATTGTAGATATATAACAATTTTAAGATTATGATGATGTAGGAAATTACATCAAAGTTATATGTAAAATAACTCCCCGACTTCTACAGCCCATCTATCTCTGTTGGACCGTCTACTTACTGGATTCCTAAACGGGAGGTGTTTTTCTTTTAAGGGGTATTTTCTTTGTCAGTCATATGCCCTTACCTGTCAGTCATATTAGACCGGAACTTGCGAGTTAAAATGGATTTCGTAGAACTACAAGCATCCATGGCACCATAGTGACTAGAACCCGAACCCTGTAGCACCTTTAATATCTTCACAGAAATATTTATTTTCCATTAAAGATGTGCAACTATTAAGAATGTTAGTATCATTTTCTTTGAAGTATTCTATGTAAATGGACTTTGAAGGCTATATTATTGATAGTTCCCAGTGAAATTATCCTGCCATTCAAAATTAAAGCCTCAGGTAACACGCGCAGAAAATAAACAAATAAATGTAGTAACAAAGTGACTAGCGTCCTGGCGCTCGGTGCCGTATTCTTTAGGTTCGAGTTCAGGCGGTGCCTTGGATGTCTGTAGTGGTTCGAGCACACTCTAAACCGTATGCCCCAGTCTTATATGATTGCTGCTACTACACCACACCACATAACTGTGTCTAGAGCTGAGTTGCCCCTTTACAGTTTGGGGCTGATGTGGGCGAAAAGTCTGATAGGGCTCCGTGACGCTCTACGGCCATATGAGACAGCGACCTACTTAAAGTGGATTCCGAATCACTACAAACATCCATGCCACCGCCGGGATTCGAATACGAAACCTGGGGTACCGAGCGCCAGAGCGTTAACCACTCGGCCATCAAGCGCCGGTCTAATATGACTGTAGAGCGTTTGGCTTAGGATTGACAACCATACCCCGTAAAAAGAAAGAATCTCCCATTTTAGAATCTGCCAGTAGGCAGACGTTCTTGGCTCACCATAAGTCTGTTGCACCAATGAAGAAGAAGTAATATAGTTCGTCAATTATACATACAATTATAGATTATGGCGAATTTCACATTGTATACTTTATATTCATATTGTATACTATGTAAAATTTTGTTTATGCAAATATGTTTTTTCATTCATAAATAGAAAAAAAAAAAAATCTATTACATTTAATTAAGTGAATTTCTATATACAAATACGTTTCATACGAATATACATTTCATATATTGTTCAAGAATGTTTACTAAAAAGCATTTTTCAAATATATTTATTGCATTATGTATGAACTTTAATACAAATTAAATGCTCAACAATATAATAATAATACAATATTTTACTCAAAAACAAAGATGGGAAAGGCGTTTAGATATTTCCCTCAAATGTGTTACTTATTTACTACCAAAAGATTACAAATTTTTATTTTAAACATGGAATACAGAACGGGGAAAATTAATGATACTTGAGTAATATCGATTTTTAACTAATGAGACTTTTACACTTCAAATAGAAAGCAGGCTCTTTTCTTTTTTCTTTTTCGATTTAATCCCAATTTTCTCCCAGAATAACTAGCGGAGTGGAGGAAAAGAAAAGAAAAAAAAAAAAAGTTCTTTAAAAAAGTGCTGCAATCAAATATGGCGGAGAGGAATTAAAAGAATGCGGCTTTCATTGATGTCTTCGCGGGTTGCCATGGCAACAGTTGTCAAGACGTGGGCGGTGCAGTGGGCGTGGTGGGAGTGGGCGGATAAAGACGATCGCCGTTGCATAAGGTTATCCTCCTTGTCCTTTTTATCCGGGATTGTGTTGTCACGCGATTTCACGTTTTGTTTTTGAGACATCGCGAGATCGCCTTGTTGTATTCTCGATCAACTTTCACTGAAGACAGCTAGAAAAAAAGAAAAAAAATATATATAGATATATAAATAAAAAGAGTTGCTAGTTTTAAAAAATACATTGTTTGGACAACTTTTACATAGAGTTGTTGGAAAAAGTTTTAAAAAATAAATAAATTTCCCTCTAAAGAGATTTTAAAAGACTCTCTTTTAAAGAAAGGAAATTGTTATCAAAAAAGAACTCGGTGGCCCATCTACAAGAGTAAATAATAGATTACGAGGAGTAAAGACGAAATAAGTGGTCCATTGAATAAAACATAAAACCGGTAGCTGTAAATTGCTTGAGTAAAAAAAAAAAAAAAGAAAAATATTCTTCTTTTTGAGTCTACACAACAGCAATTGAGTCCTAACTATTCGCGATTTGAACTAGTTTAACTCGCAACTTGTCTGTTTCAACACAAAGTTAACTTTGAATGTTTAGGAATTTCTTGGAAGAAGTTCAAATGCTGCTTATAAAAAAGTGCAAAACAAGTTTATTTGCGTTACCTAAGTGATATCAGAAGTAAAATTAGTAGATTGATTAAGTTTGTGGATTTCAACCAACGTATTTCTAGCATTGGATTACGAAAGTATCGTTTATATTGTTTATATATATTTTTTGTAGAGTGTCAATTTTAAATTCATTTCTAGTAGTCAGTTAAACATATTCATTGCAAAAAAAAAATTGATAGGTAAATAAAAATAAAACAGTAATAATGATGTTAAATGTTAATAATGATGTTATTTACTTTTCCGGGTTTTTTTTAATGAATATGCTTAACTGAATAAGTCAATGTAAAACAAAATTGATTATTATTAATATTGTGGTTTTCAAATGTCTTCTAGAATTGGGTTACGAAATTATTGTTTATATTGTTTATATAGATAAATATCTTTTGTAGAGTGTCAATTTTAAATTCATTTCTAGTTTTCAAAAAACCATGTGAGATTATTTAAGTTTTAAAGATAATACAATTTACATTGTTTGGGTTATATTTCAAATTACGGATTGCTTTAAAACACAAAAATGTATTCTTATATGTAACTACATATTACTTAACAATTTTAAATATTTGATATAGTTTTATACAAATTATATAATTAAATAAAAATAAAATATAAAATAATATTTCTACTCACTTGCATTATTCACTTGCTTTTTAATGAAAAATTTTAAAATTCAAATAAAACTTTTTATAATATTCAATTTGGTTTTAAGTCGACTTATTCAGTTAAACATATTCAATTTTTTTTTTTTAAAAAATGCAAGGTAAATAAGAATAACGCTGTAATAATATTAAATGTTTGTATTTAAACTTCAAAATTATATTCAATAAACTGAGATTTGATCAAATAAAGGTGTCTAGGAAGTTAAATAAATCCTACACAATAAGTAAATTTTAATAACCATTAATAAGTAAAGGGAATAAATAAGTAGTAAGCAATAAATTTAATAAGTAATAATTAATAATAAATTAATAAACAATGAATTTAATAAGTAATAAACCATAAATTTAATAATCAAAAAGTAATGAGTAATATATTTTTTAAATATGCTTATAAAAAGTGGTTTAAAAGCACTCTCTCTCTCTCTCTGTTGCTTTTAAAAAATTATGCATTGCAACTAAGATTGCAAAATCAAATGCTTAATACTAATTTCGAGTACTGTTCTATACAAATATACTTTTAATAACCATAGGATAATTTCATTTATTAGAAAAATTTGATTATCAAGACAAGCTGGTTAGTTAAACATAATTTTTTTTTTTTTAATTTATTTTACTTAAAGAAATTTATTACAGCATGAAGTTAAAAGAAATTAAACAATCTTTACAAAGTAATTTGTCAAATTAAATAAATAAATATTAATGTTATTTCCTCCATACGAACGAAATATGTAAAAGAAAACGATTAACAACCCTCCGAGCTGTTCTTACAAGAAAGCTCAACCCTTTTTTTGCTGAACAATTCACAAAAATAATACCGCTTAACCACTTGAATGGACATGATCATTCCTCAACATCCATATATAATATAGCATATAATCAGTCACTCAAACCGACCGAAGGGTAGAAAGGAAGGAACAAAAAAAAAAACCGAAATGCATTATAAAAAGAAGTAATAAAAATATAATAAATCCTGGGCGTGCCTTTACCATCAATAAGTCCACACCCGATCTGACGTTGGCCGGCCCCTGTCGACTTTTAATACCAGCTCTGCGTCGTGCTCTTAACAAGGACTCCAGTTAGTGGACTGTAATATCATATTATTACTACGCAAGCTCAGACAAGACAACAGTTATTAAGATTGCTGTAATTGAATATTGTATGGCCGCGGAGTGTTAACGCTTTCAAATGTGTGGGTTTGTTTTATTTGAGATATTATGAAGCTTCCGTTTTTTTGTTTTGTTTTTGCCAGGTTGATCCTGCCGATCGCACTTTTACGGTGTGCGATGAAAGGTTGATTTTTTTTTCTTTTTTTTTATCTTTTCGTTTCGATGATAAGCTTCGAATTATCTTCATTAATCAAATGTCCATCATAATTGGCCGGATAATCAGATACTACATTCACGGTATCGATGTGGAGTTGTAGTAATGTGGGAACGGCTAAACGGAAAAGAAAAAGATAGATGATATCAAATTGTTTAATATAGGATGTGTAGTTTATTTTGTTTTTTGTTGAAAATCGAATGTAATTTCTTTTGGTTTTATTTATTTATTATTATTATTATTATTATTTTTTACAAAGATAATATTCCGTTAAAGTACTTTAAACAGTTGATGAATAACTCCTTTTAGATTTTAGTATTGAGGGAGTTCATTCGAGAGCTAACCAGCGAATCATCATCAATGGCGTAACAGCCCCATGTTGGGCCAAGGCCGTCTGCTTACTGGCAGAGTCCGAAACATTAGATGTTTTTCATTTTACGGGGTACTGCTACTACTTCACCACACCACGTCACAGTGCCTAGAGCTGAGTAGCCCCTTTACGGTTTGGGAATGATGTGGGAAGAAGTCTGATTGGGCTCTGTAACGCTCTACGGTCCTATGAGACCAGGACCTACGGCATAAAGTGGATTCTGGACTACTAAAACATCCAGGGCACCAACTGGATTCCAATACAAAACCTGGGGTACCAAGCGCCAGAGCGCTAGCCACTCGGCCATCAGACCCCCTGTCTAGTATGACTGTAGAGCGTTTGGCGTAGAGTTGACAACCCTACCCCGTAAAAGAAAGAATCTCCCATTCCGCCGAGATTCGCACCAGATACCAGTGGTACTGAGAGCCAGAGCGCTAGCTACTCGGCTATCGGGCTCCACATTTTACGTGGTAGGGTAAAAAGAAGTAATGAAAAATATAATAAATTCTGGGCGTGCTTCACCATCAATAAGACTATACCCGATCTGGACTTTGGCCGGCCCCTATTGACTTTTAATACCAGCTCTGCGTCGTGCTCTTAACAAAGGCTCCAGTTAGTGGACTGTAATATCATATTATTACTACGCAAGCTCAGACAAGACGACAGTTTTTAAGATTGCTGTAATTGAATATTGTATGGCCGCGGAGTGTTAACGCTTTCAAATGTGTGGGTTTGTTTTATTTGAGATATTATGAAGGTTCCGTTCCTTTTTTTTTTTGTTTTTGCCAGGTTGATCCAGCCGATCGCACTTTTACAGTGTGCGATGAAAGGTTGAATTTTTTTTTCTTTTTTATCTTTTCGTTTCGATGATAAGCTTCGAATTATCTTCATTAATCAAATGTCCATCATAATTGGCCGGATAATCAGATACTACATTCACATTATCGATGTGGAGTTGTAGTAATGTGGGAATGGCTAAACGGAAAAGAAAGATAGATTATATCAAATTGTTTAATGGGATGTTGAAGTTTATTTTGTTTTATTGGAAAGGGAATGTAATTTTTTAAATTTTTTTTTTATTTTATATTTATTTATTATTATTATTATTATTATTTTGCAAAGCTAATATTCCGTTACGGTACCTTAAGGGGTTAATGAATAAGATTTTGGATTTCAGAATTCAGGGAGTTCGATTCGAGACCTAAGAAACGAATCATCATCATCATTGGCGCAACAGCCCCATGGTGGGCCAAGGTCGTCTGTCTACTGGCAGATTCCGAAACATGAGATGCTTTTCATTTTAAGGGGTAGGGTTGTCAGGCTTACGTCCATCGCTCATATTAGACAGGGACCCAGGTTTAAAGTGGATTCGAACAAATATATGGCACCGACGAGGATCAAACGCTAAATCTATGGCACCGAACGCCAGAGCGGTAGTCACTCTCTATCAGGTCCCTAACATTCGAATACATACTCTAAAATCCCTTGCGCTTATGTTGAGGACAGAAAATGTCCATCTATTCATTTTGAATAGGAAGATGCGAATTACGACTATTGGCTTAGAAGATTGCGTTCCAAATGCACTATGTGGGGAGCGTGACACTAACGAGGCATCCTGGGTAATGCTGAATTTGCTATCTGCCCTTTCTATGGAGAACGATCATCTGGATTTTTGGACGGGTTTTTAAGAGTACAGTATGATTGATTTTCTGGAGATCAATTTATAAAAATAAATTAAAACTCATATATGTAATAAAATTTCTCATAAAGTGATATGCCTAAGCATGTAAGTTAAACATTTTTTTTTTAATCTGTAAAATAATTATGAGCCTGCATTTTATCTTAAAAGCAACTTTGAAAGCTAGCTTGCATATGATAAGGTATTTAAATACATTGCAATCATTGTTTTTAGAAAGTAGGAGATTTGATCTAGATGGCGACAATATGAAACTAGCACCCAGCATCGACAATTGAATTGATGATAATTTTCTGGCTTTTTCATACACGACACGAATAGAGAGACCTGGCGGACATTACGCTGTATTTCAATCATTTCATGGAACCATGAATACTGGTTTGAAACTCGACATAATAGCGAGTTGAAATCTTCTGTGTCTGTTGCCGGGCATGGGCACGACTCCTTTGCAAAACGCAATGTCTTTCTCTTGAGCTCAAGCAAAATGGAAAGGTGCGAATTTTTGAATGCCATTCTTGGGTATATTTATTCAAAAACGCTTCACCACAATGTGGGTATAGAGAACACCTCTCCCTCATAGTGCACTATGTGTAATGATGAATCTACATCTCTGCTATTTTAATAGAAAATGACTTATGTCATAGTGTCCGACTTTCAAACACAACAATATCTCATACGACACACATATGTGACATAATTATGTCTG
The DNA here is from genome assembly GCA_021605095.1 of Caerostris extrusa. NCBI lineage: Eukaryota > Metazoa > Arthropoda > Arachnida > Araneae > Araneidae > Caerostris > Caerostris extrusa. Next base: position 13,599 of record BPLR01015694.1, on the reverse strand, counting down.
AAAATCTTCCTGGAAGTTAATAATTGAATGAATCCCGGTTCTTCCACACATGCGATGAAGGTATGCATCTTAAAATAAATCCACAAACAGGACATCCCTCAAATAAAAAACAATTACCAATCACAAAAAGTAAATAAATAAAAATAATCGATTATCTTTCTTGGTCAAATTCTTCTCCGTCTTGCAGTGACCGAATTGACAGCAATATTTTGTAACGCTTTTCAGATGGAATTTCTTTTATGTCCCCCAAAAAGATTCGCTGGGTGACTCTCATTAAATCGTCCCTGGACATGACAACCGCTTGACTTGCCAGGCGTCTACAAGAGAATTTAGGAGTGATTATTGACGATTATCGCTTTGACCAGCAGGGACTATTCAATCTAACTCCCTTATCCATGGCAACAAATGCCCGAAGATCCATCTTGTCTGTTCCTTTGCTACCACAGTCGACAAAAGCAAAGAGCTGCCCCATTGTGTAGAGTGAAGGGGCTTTTCGCCATGATTTATGGACGAGTATTGACTACTGACCACCGTTCCTACCCTTGATGACGGTAATTAGGGCCACAGAATGTGCTTTTAGCGACCAGTTTTGGATCGAAATATACGTTAAAATGGTGGTTCTCAGTTTGGCGATACACAATGAAAGATAAAATGAGTTTATTTTACAGCTGTTTTTACATATTATAATCATTTGGATGTTCATGATTAAATTATCTTTTTAGTTGACAGTTTTGTTTGAATATTAAAAGGATCTCTTAATGGTTTGTTATAGACAGAAGTCATCATGAAAAAGATCTTGGTTTTCAATTTGACGACAGGCTATATTAAATTAAACGTAGATTATATTAAAATTACTTATCACATTTTGAGGGTGATAATTATTTCTATGCTTCATATTAAATTAACATAAAAATTTGCTGGTTTGACATATGAAATTACATTTTATAAATTCTTAGAATATTTATTTAGCTTCAAATTTTATTTTTCATCAATTTCCTGCACCATATCTGTATAAATTATTTACAAATAACAGTCATAATCATAACGATATTTTATTTTTATTTATCAGATAAATTTTTCAGCTTTATTTTGAGAACTGGATTTTATACACATTAATAGCTATGTTTAACCTGAGGTCAGAACTGAATATAAATTCATCCACAGTGGAGAGAAATTTACGAAACTATCAGGGTTTGTGTTTTCGTGGTTTGCCAATATGCGCAAACAACAATAATCTGCAAGTTATATTAGGACATTTATCTTGGACTCCCTCTGTCACAACAGAGAATAATAAGCGCATAATTTTTTAAGAACATATAAGCATATTATATATATGCGCATAATTTCTATAAGAGCATAATTTTTTAACGTTGGTGCACGTGCTACACATGCTGCATAAAATAATATTAATAAATATTTTTATTAAAAAATTAAGATTGACAAATTTATGATTATGATTTTTAAAATGTAATACCAAATTTTCAATGTAATATATGAACAGGTGTATAGAGGTGACATATACATAAAAATACACTCAAGAGCCAAAACATTATGACCACCCCTACATTTTGCAATGAACTCGCCTGGATGACGTGGAAGGCACGTGATCAGGTGGAAGTGGTATTTAACTGCTGCTGGAGAGTCTGAAGAATCATTCTTTCACTTACTTCTGTGTGTGATGGGAACACACACAAAAGTAAGTGAAAGGTGACAGGTGGTCATAATGTTTTGGCTCTTGAGTGTATATATATAACCAGAATAATTTGTATACACAGGATATTTAACTTATATTTTTATTTATAACAATACAATTTTCAAGGTATTTGTATGATATAAATTAAATGTAACCCATTAGCTTCAACCTGTTTGTTAACATATCAATTATTAGTTTATGATATATAATTTGTTAAAAGTAGGCTTGGATGAAAGGAATAGATAATAATTAAGATTAAGTACATTAAAATCTTATAAATGTAGTAGTATGTTATAAATGTAGATATTATAAGTTAATTTTTATAATTCATATGCTATACATTATTAACCAAAAATAAATATTTGTCTCTGTAATACAATTAAAAATAACTGGTTACAAATTTATTCAACAATGAGTTTTTTCTGTTACAAATTTTCTTGATTCTTATTTGCTTTTAGAAACCCCGGCGATTCATAATTATGTGACGTTTTATAGTCGAACGTGAAACTTCTAATAGACCAATAAGTTGATGTTGCAATAATTAATGGTGAGCATTATCCCCTCAAAAATAATTAACGTATAATAAATTACTATACATTATTGATTACTTTAATAGGTAGCTTAAGAGAAGAAGCACTTATTATCTTGGAGAAAAGAGATGATTTAGGAGAAGGGCGTGAACCCATAGCTCTGAAGAAATATTCAGTGCATTCTTTTGCTCACTATTCACTGCTATTCCTATTGGTTTCTTACTTACGGGCATTTTTAAAAATCGGTATCGAAATTTTGAACATAGCGACTAACATTTACAAGTGAATTAAATAATAGAAGATTAACTTTACGACTGAACTTGTTTTATTGAATTTTATTTTATTTATTTATAAGAAATAAAATGTCAGAAATGTCAATAAAGTTTTTGTAGTGCCTTCTATGAAGTAAAGAAAAAAATTATTCTTACATTTAAGCTTATAAAAAATTGAATTATTATTACTTTTTTTGAAACTTGTATAATTGCTTATCTAATTATGAATTATTATTACTAAAATAATGTTTTATTTTATTTATTAAATTAACGAAGTATAATGATAAATTAATGAGGAAAATTATTGATAAAATTTAACAAACTATTATTAAATTCCACAAATTATTTTCAAATTCATCAAATTATTATTAAGTTTAAGCTTATAAAAACTGAATTATTGTTAATTTTTTGTAACTTGTATAATTACTTATCTAATTATGAATAACCATGCCACTAAAATAATGGTTTATTTTTTTACTAGATTGACGAAATAAATTGATAACTTATTGATGGAAATTATTGATAAAATTTAACAAACTATTATTAATTCCACAAATTATTTTCAAATTCATCAAATTATTATTAAGTTTAAGCTTATAAAAAAACTGAATTATTGTTAAATTTTTTGTAACTTGTATAATTACCTATCTAATTATATGAATTACCATGCCACTAAAATAATGGTTTATTTTTTTACTAGATTGACGAAATAAATTGATAACTTAATGATGGAAATTATTGATAAAATTTAACAAACTATTATTAAATTCCACAAATTATTTTCAAATTCATCAAATTATTATTAAGTTTAAGCTTATTAAAACTGAATTATTGTTAATTTTTTTGTAACTTGTATAATTACTTATCTAATTATGAATAACCATGCCACTAAAATAATGGTTTATTTTTTTACTAGATTGACGAAATAAATTGATAACTTAATGATGGAAATTATTGATAAAATTTAACAAACTATTATTAAATTCCACAAATTATTTTCAAATTCATCAAATTATTATTAAGTTTAAGCTTATAAAAACTGAATTATTGTTAAATTTTTTGTAACTTGTATAATTACCTATCTAATTATGAATTACCATGCCACTAAAATAATGGTTTATTTTTTTACTAGATTGACGAAATAAATTGATAACTTAATGATGGAAATTATTGATAAAATTTAACAAACTATTATTAAATTCCACAAATTATTTTCAAATTCATCAAATTATTATTAAGTTTAAGCTTATAAAAACTGAATTATTGTTAAATTTTTTTGTAACTTGTATAATTATTTATCTAATTATGAATTACCATGCCACTAAAATAATGGTTTATTTTTTTACTAGATTGACGAAATAAATTGATAATTTAATGATGGAAATTACTGATAAAATTTAACAAACTATTATAAAATTCAACAAATTATTATTGTATTCTATCAAATTATTATTACATTTAAGTTTATGAAAATTGAATGCCTATTAAATTTTTGTAACTTGCCTTGTATAACTTCTTATCTAATTATTAATTACTACGACACTAAAATAATGGGGTTTTTAAACTAGATTTACGAAATAAAATGTTAAATTGATGAGGAAAATTACCGATAAAAATTCAACAAATTATTATTAAATTTACGCTCATAAATGCTGAATTATTATTAAATTTTTTGTAACTTGCGTTTAATTACTTATCTAATTGAGAGTTACTATGTCACTAAAATAATATTTTATTTTATTTACTAGATTAAAGCAATAAAATGATAAATTGATTGAGGAAAATTACTGATAAAATTCAACAAATTATTATTAAACTCACGAAATTATTATTCAATTCCACAAATTATTATTAAAATATGTGTCACTTGTATAATTGCTTATCTAATTATGAATTACTATGCCACTAAAATAATGTTCCATAATTATTATTATTATCTTTTACTAGATTTACGAAATAAAATGACAAATTGGTGAGGAAAATTACTGATAAAATTCAACAAATTATTATTAAATTTACAAAATTATTATTAAATTGTACAAATTATTATTAAAATTTTTGTAACTATAATTGCTTATCTAATTATGAATTACTATGGCATTAAAATAATGTTTATTTTTTTTTACAAAACTCTTATTATTATTGTTTTTGATTATTATGATTATTATTATTTGATTTGTTAGGATTATTTTTTGATTAATAAAACAAACTGATAAATTAATGAGGAAAATTATTGATAAAATTTAATAAATTATTATCAAATCCCACAAATTATTAAATTCCTTAAATTTTTATTAAATTCATCAAATTGTTATTAAACTCATCAAAATTATTATTAAATTTAAGCTTATAAAAATTGAATTATTATTACATTTTTAAACTCGTTTTGTATAATTGTATACCAAATTATAAATTACTATGCTACTAAAACTAATTATATTTTTTTCCGCCATCCCACACTGCATCCATAACCCCATAACAAAAGCGGTGTTGAACAAACAATTGCAGATCACAAAGATATAACTTCCTAGAAATTAAACAGTCAAGGGGAACATGGGCGGTTTGCTTTCATGTCCAGTGCTAATATTAATCATTACGTTTAGAACCCACCACTACCTGCGGGCCGATAGGCCCCAGTATTGACACTTTACACCTTTGAAAAGAGTACCGCTTGATGATTAACGGTGTGGTAACAAAAGGCACCGAAAGATTTCCGCGTAAGGTACACCAGGTACATCAAGAAAAAAAATTTTAAAAACCCTTTCCTTATTTTCGTCAATTTTTTTTTTTTTTTTTTTCTCTCGGTCGGTTTGTCTGTTTTTCATTTTCTGATTTTTCCTTCCGACTGGCCCCGTCGGAACGGGGAGGGGTGGGGGGGGACGTGTGAGTGAAGTGCAGAGAGAAATAGAACAGAAATAAGGCATGAGAATAAAAGATCTCACCTTCCAACAGAGGATTGACCCCACCGAGTAACCACAACAAAAGCTTACCCATGGGTCAAGATGTCCCAGTGCCATTTAAAATAGAATTCCTTGCAACCACAAAAAGAAAAGCCACGTGTTGTACACGATATTTAGAGTCAGTGAGAAGACCTGTGCTTGATGTCCAAACAATTGTGCCTGCGTTGTATTGACCAGGAGTGACGACTGACATTGTGTCAGTGGTGGTCAGTCGATGAAAGTCAGTGATTGATAGTGTTCCCCCGACTACCCTTCATACATACAAAGGTTTAGTTTTTATCCATACAAAGGTTTAGTTTTATCCGTACAAGGTTTAGTTTTCTCACAAGAGTTTAGTTCTCAGTATAGCACTATTCTGACAAGTAAATATTTAGTTACGCTTAGTTTACGTCGGTCGTAAAAAAATTTATAGTTTTCTTACAATCAGAAAATGGGTATAAAATGTCGTGCTTATAATAATAAGCAAATGCAATATCACTAATAATGCCCACTATTAAAGTATTTATAACTAATAATCAAAGGTAGGGAGTCTTCCAAATCATTTCCGACTTCTAATTCATGATGGCGCAGCCATAAAACTAAACCAATCTAACCCCAGTTTAATCAAACCAATCTAGCCATAAACCCCAACCAATCTAACTCATGTTTTCTGTTAATTTATGTAACAGATCGGTACCTTTAATACTCTTTTTTAATGTCTTTTAAATCTTTCGGTACCTTTAGTACTTTTTAGTTTTAAATCTTTCGGTACCTTTAGTATTCTTTTTGTTTTAAATCTCTTTAGTTTTAATCCTTTAGTACTCTTTTTTTTAGTTTTAAATCTTTCGGTACCTTTAGTATTCTTTTAGTTTTTAAAATCTTTCGGTACCTTTAGTATTCTTTTTAATCTTTAGTACTCTTTTAGTTTTAAATCTTTCGGTATCTTTAGTATTCTTTTTAATCCTCTAGTACTCTTTTTAGTTTTAAATCTTTCGGTACTTTTTAGTATCTTATTTTGTAATATTTAGTTACATTTAGTTTACGTTGGTTGGGGAAAAAGTTATAGTTTACTTACAACTGGAAAATGGGTAACATTTCTTGCTTATAATGATAAACTAATGCAATATTACTAATAATGCACGCTATTAATGCATTTATACTAATAATCAGGGTGGGAAGTCAACCAAATCATTTCGACTCCTCATTAGAGTCATGACTCTTTTCTGCTAATTTATGTACTATGACTTTTACTAATGGAATTAGAAGAATTTATGAAATGAATTGATGATTTTATTGAACTCGTCTATAAGTTTTCATAACAATACATTTTTTTTCAACTTTAAGGTGTAGTATTTGCACTTATTTAGATATTCTTAATCTGAACTTGATTACAAAAAATGCATACATCCTATAAAAATAATCGTAAGAAACTAACTTGGGTACCAAAGTACTATATAATAGCTTAAGAAAAGCAAAAGAAAATGGATTGCATTTTAAACATAAAGATGCTATATTTGTAATGCTTTACATCTTATTTTTTTCTAAATGAAAGTATAATTTCTATAAGATCTTTTTTCGTTGATGATCCAAAATAGCTTTTATAAGTCGCTGTTCTTAGAAAAGTTCTTAGTTCTTCTCTCAGCACTAATTTGGTATGCTGCTAAAGCAATCATTGCTTTGCTTATGGTTGTATTATTTGCTAATAAATTTGCCTCCGTAACATTTTAATTCTAACTTCTAGAAATTTTGAATGGTTTGGTTTGTCGTTCTACGGTCATTTTGCGCACACTTTGGGCTAATTACACCGGGACCTACAGTTTAAACGTGGATTCGAACCACTAACAAACATCCATGCTACAGCCAGAATTCACCTGAAGCCTGTGGTACCAACGGTCAGGCGCTAGCCATTGACCATCAGGCCGCTAAAATTTTGGAAAGATGAAAATGCTATTGATAACAAATTCGGGGAGTCGGATTTTTAAACCGACTTCTGATTCCATTTCTTTAAGAATGCTTGACTCCGATTTCCCAGCTCTGCTTATAATTTATAGTAAGACTGTATTGAAAATAATAATGTGCAATAGTACAAATTATGGCGGAAATGATTAATAATCTATCAGTATTTCCTGCTTGCAAAATAATAATAAAATAATAATAATCAATGATAACAACTGAATGAAGAGATGATTCCTTGCAAATGTTAGTCAATATTATCGTTTTGCATTATTTGAAAGATTTATCACATACTAGCTAGAAAAGTGACTCAACACAAATAATCCCATTTGAGGGTTTTCTCTCCCTTAAATTAGAAAATTTTTATAATGATTTGATAACATTAAAAAGTGCAAAAAATTAATGATTGTTTTTAGAGAGTTTAGTTTTCAAGAATGAGATTTGAATTTACATTTTCTCACCAATGATATGTGATTATTAAACATAACTCCTTAACATTATTGACAAACTATTGTTAGTTAATGATAAATAACCTTATTGAATTAATATTTTTAAGAAATATCGTTTGTGGGAGAATGGTATTTATGAAGATAATTAAATTATTATTTAACGTAACATATTCTTTGTGATAAATCAGGTTTCAAATTTGCAATATATAAAAATTTGTATAAAGATTAAAAAACTTTTTATCATTTAAGAACATTATACTTTCTGAAATTTTTAAAATCTAAATGTAACAGATGTGTATGAAAAAGAAGAAAGTTAAGTTAACAAATGTAAGTTAATAAGTAAGTTAACAAAATGTGTACGAAAGCAAAAGTTTTAAATTAAAATGTCTAAATTAATCTTTATAGAAAAATAGAATCAAAAAAATTGATATGATTTCTGAATAAAACTCAGATTTGTATAGTAAAATGAATGACATTAATTTCTAGAATTTTAAAAATACCACTGATTATTCAGAAGGAAATCATTATTGATACGGCTTTTTAAATATTGTTCTAATGGCTTAGCTTCATATATTACCATATATAAGTACTCTGTCTTCCGTTATATATTAAAAATTCCATTGAAGAAATATGTAATGAACTGAATGATGATGAAATAGGAAATGAAAAGAAATCGTAAATGAAATATGAAATGAAAAATTCGTAAATGAAATAGGAGCTGAAATTCGTAAATTAAATATGAAATGACATTCGTAAATGAAATATGAACAGAAATTAAGTAAACGAAATATGAAATGTAATTCGTTAATGAAAATTGGCATAAAATGAAATTCGTAAAAATAAAATTTCATTATGCATTATCATATTTTAAAAATTTCCTTTGATGAGGAATCTAATGCATAGCCTCAGTATGTCTCGTAGGTATCGCGTGCTAACTGCTCCACTGGGAACATTATTAAATCTGTAAAACAAGGCATCATTTTAGTTTCAAAACTAGCTTTATTGTTAATCTATTATTATATTTAAATTTTATTTTATATTAAACTGTTACACCAATCATATGTAATAAATCCTATTCCCTTAAAAATTTAAAATAATTAAACAATTCATTTTATTTTCATCGTTGTTAAAAACAGTATGAAATAAATTAATAAAAAACACACTTCTATTTCATATTTACAGATCAGACTCTAATGAATCTAATGAAAATATATAAATCTAACCTGTATTATAATATTAAAAGAGCTGAACCTTATGATTTAAATGTGTTCTTTTTATAAAGATTCTAAATAAGTACTTCAATCTTGCTATAATATTCATAATTAAAAAAAAAAAATCATTAATCCTATATATTTATTTGTCATTACAGCAAAATAATTTTTACAGTAAGCATTCATAAAAAAAAAATAGCAAAACATTTTAACTCATAATTTCATGCATGGAAAATCTGGTTAAAGTTTTCACTTCCTAGAAACATTCTCAATAAGCACACAGTTAAATGTCAGAATCTGAACACATAACAATAATAAAATAAACTTTTTAATTAAATTTCGATTCAATATCATGTATTAAAAATGTTAAAAACCATTAAATAGATCTAATTTCCGTGGTATAATTCAATTTAACAAACATCGTAATCGTCAATTTGAATTTTATTTGTTTGCATATATGTTCCCATTCATCAACAAAAAATAATATGAGTTTATATGACACGCCCGTTAGTAAAATATAAATTTTTGCTTATCTTTAGCTTTAACTTAAACTTTGCTTAGCTTGCTATAGCACTCTGTAACTTTCATGATACATAGCATCTGATTTTAGATACTCAGGTAACATTAAAATTGCATAAAATCACATGGGCCAAAAATATAAATGTATGTATTTCATAAATTTCCAAAATGAATGATATCGCACAGTAACATTAGTTACACAACGCGATGCACAAGCTGCCAATATTATCCCCATTATTACGTATCAAAATCCCAACATATCATAAGAATTGACATATTTCAACAATGTTGCTTTTATTTTAATTAAAATCCTTTTTGTAGCTTTTGAATCACATAGTATCATATCTAATACATTTTGTATGATTTTATGTAACATAACATTATACACTGAAGTGACAAAAGTCAGGGATACCTCTTAATATCGTGTCGGCCATCCTTTCGCCCGGCGAAGTGCAGCAACTCGACATGGCATGGACTCAACAAGTCGTTGGAAGTCTTCTGCAGGAATATTGAGCCATGCTGTCTCGATAGACGTCCATGATTGTAGAAAGCGTTGATGGTGCAGGATTTGGGGCACGAACAGACCTCTCGATGATGTCCCATAAATGCTCGATGGGATTCATGTCGGGCGATCTAGGTGACCAGATCATTCGTTGGAATTGTCCAGAATGTTCTTCAAACCAATCGCGAACAGTTGTGGCCCGGTGACATGGCGCATTGTCATCCATAAAAATCCCATCGTTGTTTGGGTACATGAAGTCCATGAATGGCTGCAAAACTGATCTCCAAGTAGCTGAACATAAGCATTTCCAGTCAATGTTCGGTCCAGTCGCACCAGAGGACCAAGTCCATTCCATGAAAAAACAGCCCACACCCTTTACGGAGCCACCACCAACTTGAACAGTGCCTTGCTGACAGTTTGGGTCCATGGCTTCGTGGGGTCTGCGCCACACTCGAACCCTACCATCAGCTCTTACCAACTGAAATCGTGACTCATCGGACCAGGCCACGGTTTTCCATTCATCTAGGGACCAACCATATGCTCACGTGCCACGAGAGTCGCTGCAAGCGATGTCGTTCTGTCAGTAAAGGCACTCGAGTCGGTCTTCTGCTGGAATAGCCCAAGAAAGCCAAATTTCTCCGCACAGTTCTAACAGACAAGTCCCTTGTACGTCCCACATTGATTTCTGCGGTTATTTGACGCAGTGTTGCTTGTCTGTTAGAATTTACGACTCTTGCAGACGTCGCCGGTCTTGGTCGTTATGTAGGCGGTCGACCACTGCCTGTCCATGGTGGGATGTTATGCCTGAAATTTCATACTCGGCACACTCTTGACACAGTGGATCTGGAATGTTGAATTCTAACGATTTCCGAAAGGGCATGACCCATGCGTCTAGCTCCAACTAACATTCCGCGTTCAAAGTCTGTTAATTCCCGTCGTGCGGTCATCATCACGTCAAAAACCTCTTCACATGAATAACTTGAACAGAAATGAAACTCTGGCCAAATGCACTGCGCATTTATACCTGTTCTACGCGATGCTTCTGCCATCTGAAAATTTGCATATTGCTATATGACTTTTTGTCACTTCAGTGTATATATATACATACATATATACATACATACATACATACATACAGCATACACACATATATATATACATATATATGCATTTATAAAACTGATACAAGATACAAGACACTAAATACAAGATACAAAATACAATACACACATGATATGGTGCAAGACACAACTGGAATGAGTTAATAAATAAATAAATTACATATAATAACTGTCAACATCTAAATGTCTCTTAAGAGGAATTGGAATGTTGCAATTCGAGGGTGCTACTATTTTTCTAGTAGAGTTATACTGTGCTACTTTTATGGCACATAATATTACATTTGAAATGGTCTGAAGAGTAAAATTTTACATATTATTGTATTGAAGGAATTAAGTTTATGTATGTAATTTTCAAGAAAGGAATACTAAATTTGCATAGTTGTTATACCTACCCAAACATAATTCATGTTTAAATTATGTTTGGGTAGTGATAATGAGTTTATTCATGGTAGATTTTGAATCTCATTTGATTCAAAATCTGCTGTGACACTATGTAACCTTCAAGTTACACAGTACTATGCAAAGATACTATGTAAAAGAAAAGTTACGCAGTATCGTAGAGAAAAATATATGTACATAATCTCCATTAAATTTCCGATATCATTAGTAACCGTCACGGAAACATTACTAGCAACGGGCGATTAAACTGAAATCTTTGGAGCAAAGTAATGATAAAGACACCTGCCAACATCCCAACACCATACGAGTATTAAGGGGAAAGAGTTTTTCATTTCTAGCAGAGTTATACAATGTTTACTTTTATATTGCATAGTAAGTATCATATCAAACTTTTATGTTGCATCTGAACTAAAGTCGCTCAGTATGATAACGGCATAAAAATATATGCAGGCATTTTTTCTAGTAGAGTTATGTTGTGCAACTTTTATGGCACATAATATCAAATCTGAGATAATCTGACGATTAAAATTTATATAATATTTTATTTGAGGAGCCAAATTTATGTATGCAATTTTAAAAAAATTAAAACTAAATTTGCCCAGCTAGTTATCACTATCAGAACATAATTCTAACATGAAGTAAAATTTTGATGCTCATTCGATTCAAATTTTGCTATGATACTATGTGACTTTAAAGTTATAATATTATGCAAAGATACTTTGTAAAATAAACGTTACACAGTATCTTAGACGAAAATATATGTACATAATCTCCATTAAATTTCCGATATCATTAGTAGTAATCGCCACTGAAACGCTGAATCTTTGGGGCAACGTAATGATAAAGACACCTGTCAACCTCCCAACACCATATGAGTATTAGGGGAAAAGAGTTTTTCATTTCTGGCGGAGTCAGATACAATGTTTACTTTTATCTTGCATAATAAGTATCATATAAAACTTTTATGTTGCTTAGTACCACAAACTAAACTAAAGACGCTCAATACCATAACGGCATAAAAATATAGCCCACATTTTTCTAGTAGAGTTATGTTGTGCAACTTTCATGGCACATAATATCACATCTGAGATAATCTGAAGAGTAAAATTTACATAATATTTTATTTGAGGAATCAAATTTATGCATGTAATTTAAAAAAAATTAAAACTAAATTTGCATAGCTTGTTATATTACTCAAACATAATTCATGTTAGAATTATGTTTGGGTAGTGATAATGAGTTATTCATGGTAGATTTTGATCCTCATTTGATTCAAAATAAATCTGTAAAATAAAGTTACACAGTATTATGCAAAAGATACTATGTAACTTTACACAGTATTATGCAAAGATACTACACAGTATTATGCAAAGATACTATGTAAAATAAAAGTTACACAGTATTATGCAAAGATACTATGTAAAATAAAAGTTACACAGTATTATGCAAAAAGATACTATGTAAAATAAAGTTACACAGTATTATGCAAAGATACTATGTAAAAATAAAAGTTACACAGTATTATGCAAAGATACTATGTAAATAAAAGTTACACAGTATTATGCAAAGATACTATGTAAAATAAAAGTTACACAGAAAAAGATACTATGTAAAATAAAAGTTACACAGTATTATGCAAAGATAAAATAAAAGTTACACAGTATCGAAAAATATATGTACATAATCCATTAAATTTCCGATATCATTAATAATCGTCAAGGAAACATTACTCGAAACGGGCGAAATCTTTGGGGCAAAGTGATGATAAAGACACCTGTCAACATTCCAACACCATACGAGTATTAAGGGAAAAGAGTTGTTTCATTTCTAGGTGAGTTATACAATGTTTACTTTTATCTTGCATAATAAGTATCATATGAAACTTTTATGTTGCTTAGTACCACAAACTAAACAAAAGTCGCTCGGTATCATAACGCCATAAAAATATATACACGCATTTTTCTAGTAGAGCAACTTTTTATGTCACATAATAGCACATCTGAGATAATCT